>VYZR01000145.1:66681-80469 GCA_013400675.1 Oxylabes madagascariensis | reverse complement strand
TCACCTTGACTTTCCTGAAAAAAATATTTGGAGTAGTTAGAAAGCAAGAGATTAAAAGATGAGATTTTCCTTGCACAGTGCCTAGGTTTTACAAGGTCAGGATGTGAAATGGAGCAGCTTTCAGAGCAGGGAAAAGAAGAGTTCCTGAAATTGTGCTGAAGTAGAGGACAGTGGTGTTTACCATGTTCCTACTATTGCAAAAATACATTTTTAAACTGCACTATAGCAAGAGAAATATTGATATTTGGCTGACAGAACATTAGTCCAAAAAAGAACCCTGGAAAATGGCAGACACAAAAGCGCCCTGGAGCTAAATACTCTCACTCTTTAGAAAGTCGTAAGTAAGCAACAAAAAGAAAACACTTGGTGACACAGCTTTTAGTGAGCTTTTGCCAGGTTTTGGAATGTAATGGAGAAACCATGCAGTGCTATATTGTTATAACCTTAATTTGCAGGCATTAATACATGTGAAGACAGATTTTTGGATTACTGTATTATGATGCACAACTCTCTGGCTAATTTGCATGCAACATTTCTATGATTAATACATGAGGCAATGCTGGTAACTACTGTACTACAGTGAACCACTTGTAGCAATTGCCAGCACTCCAGCAAGCAACATTAAATGCTATGCTCTGCTCCTGTAAGCTTTGAATATTTGAACATCAGTTTGCAGTTCCCAGGCTGCAAAGTGATCAAAGGAGGGGAAGAATGTTCCTTTCTCTTATCCCTCTTACAGAGAACCAGAACAGTCAGCAAATACCTTGTGTAGAAATGTCAAGCAAACGCAAATTTAAAAAAAATGAAATCAAAAGGACTTACAAAAATAACTTGAGTAAAAGTGTAACACAGCTCTTTATAAAAAGCAAGATATATTTTTCAAGTCCAAACGTTTTATAGTTAACAGTTTTAGTGAAATGAACATGTCATATATGCATAGAATAGCATACTCTCATTACTGGGATAAATCATTTAAAGACCATAAAGATAAGCATACAATGGGTGTGCATTAAAAAATTATATTATGCTGTCTGAATCCAAGATCTGAAAGTGCTACAACTGCTTTCTTGGTTCAAACACAACTTCTTGTACTGCATTCATGCCATATTTGTGAGGATTATGAGAAAATTCAGGTTAGATCTATAATCTAGTATCTTCATTCTAAAAAAAAAAAGTGTCAGATATGTGACACATATGGCTAGTAACTCAGGGTATCAGGATCTCTAGAACACACTGATACAGCTATCCTAGCTTGGAATTTCAGATCAGGCTCTCTGCCTTTTACTATGAGGAATTTTTTCCCTACTACAAACAGTTTTTTCTCTGACTTAGCCTAACACAAATTTGTTCATCTTCATTCTCATTTTTTAATTCCTGTCTTTTTAAGAAATCTCTTGTGAAATTAAAGAGGTGCATCATATTCTTGCATCACACCCTGAGCACAGTTAGGCTTTGGCTTACTGATCTTTCAGATGATGCTGCCAGCACCACTCTGCCTCCTGAACATTTTACTGCAGGCATGGGCAGTTTACATGTTCTGAAGCAATTACTATATTAAGTACCCAGTGATGTATCCTTCCCAGAAACTGAAAATAAAGGTATAAAAGAAGTCCGCACAATAATTTATGGGCGTTAACATATGGGTGTAAGCTTCTCTGTGGATAATTGTGTGGCTATGCTAATAACGCCAAAGATGCGTACATTAAAAAAATTCTCACAATGAGGTTATTGAGCATTTCATTAGTCAGAAGTATGCCTGCAGACCCCTCCTCTGACAAGACAAAGCACCAGGCTACGTTAGCATGCCTTAAAGAGGGTTCCCAGCTCAGAGAAATTGCTACCAAAGCTTCCTCTGACTTGCTGGCAGGCAGCTGGCATGGAGTCCCAGCGTGCTTGAGAAATTCTCCAATACACTGCTCATCACTTCTATCATGAGAGCTCAGGGTATGTTCAGTTGCTGTGGAGACACCAGAAGCAATTCTGCCACAAAGGCTGCCCCGTGAAGTGGGCTCAGGTGCCATGCCTCTGCCTATTTTCCAGTATTGTAATTGCCCAGTTGGAATTAAACTTCACACAGTTTAAATTTTTAAGCCTTCAATTTTTTTTATATTTTTAGTTTTTCTTCAACATCTAATCCTTTGACCTCTTGCATTAATTTTGTGTAAAATTGCACTGTTCTAACACAGCAAACCACTGCCCTACTGACACACAATTACCAGCATTAGGAAAGCAACCTCAGGGATACAGGGGTTTACAGAAGAACCAGCCAGGTTTTTTGAGCGGTGTCAGGGAGGCAGAGTCCTGCCCTTGCTCTGGGGGGGCTGTGGAGAGGGTAGGAGACGCCCTGGTGTGGGGGGATTGGATTTGGAGAGGCTGTATCTGCATTTCCTGTGCCCCACAAGCGTGTCAGGTGTGCTGGGACTGAGCCTTGGCGTGTGGAAATGATTACAAGGCAATTTATACCAACCAACCATCCCTACTGCTGTGTTTGTTACAAACTTGGCTGCAGTACAGTAATGTTTAGTGGATTAATAATGTTTGCTTTTGGCCTCTCCTAATCCCTCGGCAAACAATTTTCATGTATAAAAAAATGTTCTCATTTAGTCTAACTAGAACAGAGCCCAAGGGTCAGATTAGCCAAACCTGCGTGCTGAGAAGAGGCTCCAGGTTTCCACACAAGACAGCAGCTTTCTTCCCTCTCCATGCCAGGGTCCAGTGTTTAGGTCCTTCTTCAGGGCCAGTTTTGCTGAGCAGGTCCCCCTGAAACTGCAAAGGGGCCACACCACATGTCACCTTTTGCAGGAACCAGTCTGTCCAGTCAAAGGGGCTGCAGTGGGCAGCAGAGGCAGCACAGAATCACTGGGACAGGCAGATATTTCTCGAGTGTTCGGCATCTTAAAATAGTGCAGCATATTTTAAATTTAAAAACTTTATTAATATATATATAAAATAGGCAAAAAGTAAACATTTCACACAGGGTATGCTGTGAGGGCACATGAGGTTGAGTAAGTGGCTTATGGTCTTGCATTTTCAAAGAAAGCCTTAGAGTTACCAACCCTTTAAAAATATATATGGTTTATTTTGTTGATTATTAGTCTCTTTTGGGAAACAGTCTGCCCATGTTTCGTAACGTGTAGCAGAAATACAAGGATATGCAAATACAGAAGTTACACAACAGAAGCAAAACTGAATTGAAGATGTTTACAGTCAAAAAATGAGAGAACCAGATCTGCAGCCTTTTTATTGCTACACCACTGAAATGAGTGTGTGCACAGCCAGGCTGCACTGTCATAAACTGTAGTGCAGTATGGTACAGCTGTTTCCCACTGTTCTTTATGCCTCCTCAGTTACAGCTAAAATGGAGGCAACCACTCTTGGGTATAATGGAAGAGGAGTGTTTAAGTAGTCTCGTAAAACTCTGTGACAGCTATTAATTGACCAAATAACAAAGAACAGCAATCAACACTTATTTCAGGTGATGCATTGGTGACTTCTGGCCTGGGGAGCAGGAGGCTGACAACACAGTTGTGACAACCAGTGGGACAGAGACCTTTTGCTATTGAACCGGGTGACTCAAATGCTGTGGCTGAGTATTTGAAAATACTACAAGAAATACAGGTTGTGCCACAGATCCAGATGATCTCTGACACACATGGTGAGCTTGCCAGCACTGTCTCCAGCGGAGGGTTTCTTGCCAATCCTGTACACTGAAATTGTACTTACACAAAGCTGTGGGCAAGATACAAGAGCTCAGACAGGCAGGTTAGGTTAGTGTCTGCCATGGAAAGATAGGCAGGAGAAATTAATTTTGTCTTGGCTTATCTGAGCAATGCCCTACCATCCCATGGCGCAGTGTTCTGTGTCACTGGCAATTTTTGCTGCCACAAAAGGTGTTGCTTGACCACAGCTAGCAAAACAAGAAGTAAGTATGTAAAACAATTTGACAGGCATCACAGAAAGAACATTATCAAACAAATGATTTATCGAATGTTATTGGGTCATGTGTAGAGAAAATAAAATAAAAAATTTCTTGCAGGATATCTAAGCAACAAAACTGTTTTCACTGAGCCACAAGACTCAAGCTACCTTCGATCCCGACTGGCTAATTGTGAAACCTATTCTTGTAAAATTCCCTTCTTTATGCAGGCCACATACATTATTTCTATCTCTTCAAGAAATATTAACAAATGTTTTCTGACATTAATTCATTTGACACTTTGTACACTTTGTTGTTTGGCTGATTGTTCAGGGTGAAAAGGGAATGAAATCTTTGGCAACCTCTTGTGGTTGTGGGGCATTTCTTTATACCTACTTCCGTGGAGGATCAGTGGTACCGACTTTGAACACAGCAAAACAGAAATATCAGTGGGACAACCAGATCTTCAGACTGGAGTTTATATTAGCAATTCAGGAAAAAAAGAGATAGAAACATATCAATGTATTTAGGAACATATTAAACACAGATACACTTTTGAAATCCGAACACAAGAGTGTATTGGGATTTTGCAGATCAGCTTTGTCTTTATAGCAAGACCATGCAAACTTCAGGTCCCAAGTCTGGGACTGGAGATACTGAAAATTAACAGCCACATTTGTTGTAATGTGAAAATGTTGGTTAAATAACATATTTCTTCAAATATATTTTTCTCTTTATATTTTTTTCCTAATTGTCTCCATTTTTTCTTTGCCAGCTATAAAACATTGTAACCAACCACAAATAACTATACAGATGAAAAAGGGAGAATGTAAACAGACCATTGTTACTCCTTATTTTGCTTATTCATATTTTAGACATGTTTATTTGTTTATAAAATTGCTGTACATGAATAAAAGCACTAGAAATATTCCCAAGTTATTGGTTACAGATAATTTAAAGATGATTTAAAGTTCATTAATTCTCTGAAAATGAATCATGTAAAAATGAGGCCTTTCTGTCCTGAGATCTAATCTCCCTGTCTGGATCTTATTTTCTCAGCTCTTTTAGAGATGCAGCCCAAGCTGAGCAGAAATTCAGTGCCAGAAATCCAGGGCAATTTTGAAGTATTTGGGGGTACTTATCCCTTGCTACCTGCCCAGTCCTGACAGCCCAGCTCATGAGAGGTTTCTGTCGCCCCCCCACCCCACGTCCAGCCAAGGTGCCCAGGGATGCCCGTGCAGGATGTTCACAGGGATGTGCTTTGGTGCAGCCCCGTGCAGCAGCGTCCTTCCCATCCCATCTTGTGGGGATGGTGAGAGGAGCCAGGGGAGCAGAGCAGGGTCCAGCACACATCCCCTGAGGGCCTCGCACCACAGGAAAAGGGCTTCCCTTCACCTGCACACCACCTGCTCCTACAGCTAACAAGGGGATGGCCTAGATCACCTGGAAACTCACAGGGCAGCTTTTCAGAGTGAAAATACAGATCAAGGGAGACATTTCCTACACTTCCCATGTAGCAAGGGCTGTGCTGGTTGGGAGGAATGGTTGGTTATAGCTCTCTGGGAGCAGAAGTGCAGCTTTCATAGTGGGTTATCAAACGCCTGAAGGCTTGGTAGATCTGTTCGTTCTGGGTACAGATGAACCCACCACTTCTCCAAGCTTGCTCGGCAGCACGGTTCAAGTCCCCAATGCATGTCCACTGATCTTTGTATTTCCTTGAAACAGCCCATTTGGAATGATCATTAATGGAACGAAAGGTGGAGTTCAGTGGCATCCCTATTACGTTTATGTTGTAGACATGGTAGTCGAGAGAGCAATTTGAGTAAAGTTTTTCGCCAGAACGCTGCCAGGATTCAGCCAACAAATCAGTCTTCAGTTCCTGAGCCATCCAGGCCACATAGATATCTATGGAATAACATAGGGTGTGGGCAATCAGTGATTCATGTTCCTTCATTTAAGAATAGACTGAAAAGCATATCCTAAATTGTGCTGGTTTCATTGAAATGCATGAAGTCAGCCAGAGAGAATTTTGCCCCCTCCCCTTATTTTTCCTTTTTCAGAAATTCATTTCTATATTTTTATCCTTCTAGAAAACCTTTACAAACAAACAGCAGGAAAAAAGGGAAAGGACAAAAAAATTGCAAGTCATCTTCATAACAAAAACCCCTCAGATGACTCAAATCCCCTATTTCTTCTTTGTTCTTACTGTTGAATAATGGAACATAATTTTCCTAAAAATCTAATTGTTGAATACCTTAGGATGGACCAGACAGCTTTTTGCTTTGTGGGGCTGAGAGAACATTAGGATGGGAAGCATCTTTGCCCTCTGTTACATTTATTTCTGAAGCTGAACTTTTTTTTTCCCCCTCAGAGAGAATATGAATTTTAAAATAATTAATTAATTCGTATTTTAAGAATTAATTGAGAATGTATTCTATAGAGAGCAAAAGGTTCACTTACCATCTATGAACAAGTGTGACTTTGCAAAGTGGAGAAAGGTTTCCCCATGAGCTGACTGCAGCTTGGAGAGGTGGCGCAAGGGGGCTGAGGGCAGCCTGGACTTTGCACAGAGTTTCTGGAGATTTGGGAGATCAGCTTGGAAGATGTCAGGGATGGAACAGCTGTAGATTCCTGGATTATAACTCAGCATCTGTTGGTCTGAGAAAAACCCGCAGAAATGAAGACATGCAGAATAAAAATGGGTTAAAGAAAAACAGTCAAGAGAGCAAAGTTCTGTCTTGGACAGAAAATCTACAGCCTTTAGTCTTCATAGCCTATCTCCTGGATGAGTTAAGTGTCAAAGTATCTTATTTTAGCAACGAAGAATTTGTGTATTGCTTTGTATTCTGACTGGCCCTGCAGCACAAAGACTGGCTGGGAGAGTATGCTCAGGCTTTCCACTTACACCTCCTCATTTCTAGCAGAACTGTTAACTGGTGGTCTTGGTCCACTGCCACTTCCACCCATGCTCATCTTCAAGCCTCTCTGCATCCACAGAGCACTCAGACATCACATGTAAATCCAATCCTGTCTGTATTTACAGGAGTAGTTTCCAGTCAGTTACAGTTGCCAAGTCAAATGCAAACAGAGGAGCTGCCAAAGGGTCTAGTTTGGTTTTAGGGAGAACAGAACTTGACTTTCAGCATCTGGATTGAATTTGCAGAAGAAATCTCCTTTTCTGAACAATGCACAGCTCAACTGTAGAAGTCCTTGCCATGGATAGCACAAACAGCAAGGGAACAAATGGGCTCATTAGGTGAGTTCATGGAATACCAGTCCATCAGAAACATTCCAGTCTTTCTGGCTCAGGAAATCCCTGAACCACAGATTAGAAGAAGCTGGGAGGATGAGGCAGGAAAAGCATTAGCATATGCATCTCATTTTTTGTCCTCTTCTGCTAAAAACATGCATAGATGTGTTTCCACAAACAGGAACCTGGGTTAGATAGCTCTGAGGTGTGGCCAGCTTGGCAATTTGCACAGCGTCTGTCTTTCATTAATATGATTTGAGGTTTGTAACTGAGAAAAGAGTGAAAAAACAGTGTGAAAAGAGTTGAGGAACATGCCAATATGAATTCTTGTAATGTCTTTTGATAGTCCCTTCTCAGGATTCCAGTACCAATTATCACTGCCAAATAGTTCTGAATCTTGCAGCTATATTTTGTTGGGTTTTTGGGTTTTTTATATATTTAGTATTGACAAGTTTTGTGGCAAAGAAATATCTGGGAAAATTCTAGGTGATATTTATTCCATACTTCGTATTTCTGATGAGTCAAGGCTACTACTCCAGCTCAAGCAGTGGTTGCCTTACATTTTTAGGACTGCAAATGACTGCTGCTGACTGAGCTATTACTGTTAAAAATGATTAATCATCCTACTTTGTATTTCCAAAGCATTTATTTGCATGCACTGAGTTTACTCTTGATATGCACTTGTGACTATTATTATCCTGATAGTTCCCACAGGAGATGAAAACAGAGTGAAAGAGTGAATTTCCCACATTCACACAGGAAATCATTGGATAAACACAATTGAAGCCAAGAATGCTCTTTCCAGGCCCCACTTGGTTTCCCAATGTGACAAAAAAAGGTCAAGAACATGGAATTTTTGAAGTGAAACCTCAAGAAAAGCAATCAGAGAGGTGTGGTGGGACAAAGGCTTTCCTAGGGAGAAGCTTTTCATACCTATTTCTCTGAACTGATCATATTTGAAGGTTATACAGATGGCTGTCTGTCCAAAGGACTCCCCAGTAGATGGATATCCATAACCATCCTCAGGGACAGGAGGAAACAGGGGCACACTGTGAATCACCCAGAAGCCTTGTGATTTATCCAAGAGCATAAATCCTGTCAAAATAAAAGTTACTGCAAATGAATTAAGGAGGAAAAAACCCTGAGATGATAGAGCTATGCCCTACTTTGGTTTTCCTGCTGCAGATACCACATTTCAATGTGTTAATGTCTACAGTAAGCTGTTCTAGAGTAGATTAATAGACCATAGGAGACACTAATATTGTATTAAAATTGCATCAATTCTTTCCTGTATAACTCAAACCGTCATCATGTTTTATTTGAAAAACATCTTTTCACACCCCCTTCCTCTGCTCAAATTTTGTCTTCAAGAGTTCTGACAATTTAGTGGTTGTGACCGTCTCAACATTGCTCATCTTTCTTCAAATATTCACTGGATAAGGGGAAACAGATTCTGTCAACACCATGTTTTCTTTCCCAGACCAAATTGTCCCCCATGGGGAAGCAGCAGAGAGACAGGCAATGCTTCTCCCCTCCAGGGTGGACCATGGCTCCTGAGCTGTGCCCATTGCTGCAGCCTGAAAATACAGCCCTACAAAATGTGCTCATATCCATGTCAGGCTGGGTAAACCCCATCTGCTTCCACAGGGGAACATTTAAACTCCACTGAGGTTTACACTTATTTAAAATCTCAATTTTCTGTAACTACATCCTACAGTGCTTCCATGATGTTGGCAGCAATTTCTTGTCCCAGAAAGTTTGGAGGGGTTTCTGTTGAGGGCATCTTTCCCTGAACATCTTGTACTGCTTTGCCATCAGGCACAGGATGGTGTTAAAAGGATCTGTATTAATTTCAGCTCTTGAAACAAAGAGTCCATAAGCCCAAAGATCCTTCACACAGCACAGGTGTAGCAAAACCAAAACAGAAGCTGCTGCATAGGAAACTACAAAAACCACACACCATGCAAATCACTCTTCAGTTTTGCTCTAGGCAGGAATTTTACATATGTAGACAGACAAGTAGATGCTATCCACAACATTAGAAAGGAGAAAATAGTAGTTTGGGACTCTCCCTGTACCTTTGGTGTGTCCACATTTTGACCCTTTGGAGTCTGGCTCAGGGATCTCATCGTTGTATATCGCATATGCAGTGGTGTTCCTCTGCAGGGAAACACACAGTTCTGAAACATGACATTCAGTAAAAGGAAGGCATTTAAGCAAAAATCTGCTGGGAACAGAAGAAAGAATTCAGGATTCCTCTGTGTGAACATCACAAGCCTAATCCTGCTCCCAGTTCAGCTGACACAGTCTCCACAGACAGTACAGTAAAATAAACCTGAAGACTCAGCATTAGGGCCTCAGCTGACATGAAGTGGAAGTTCTCTCAAACACTGCAGTAGCCCTTTCCCAAGGGCTGTATATGCTTGCTAAGCCAGTTTACATGGGTTTAGTGGGCACTTGCTTGTAAAGAAGTTTCACTCTCTGTTTCTTGGGCCTCTCTCTGATTTAGCAATCAGATACGGTAAAAATACTTGCTGAGTAAAAATAGACATGACAACTGTTCTTACGAAGGGCAAGCAATTAAAGCTTTTTTATAAATATTTGCATATGGCTGCACCTTATTTCCCCTGAATAGAGAACTTCAAAGGAGTTGGGACACGCCTCCCCTCCCAATGTACTAAGAGCTTGTAAACAGTTTATTACAGCCACAGTAAGACCTGGGATAGGATAGTTTTCTGAACTGCCAACATTTGAGTGACTTCTGGGAGTCTCTTCTACATACAAATTGATTGCACCCTACCACAAACCCACAAAAGAAATGCAAAGACACACCCAGACTTCCAACAATACTACATAGATGGGAAAAAATAATTATAGGGAGATCTTGTGATATTTTACAGTCACTTCACACATATGTGAGGTGTCTGAGTATGGGAACAAAAAAGGTCAACAAACAGCATATCACTGCTGGAGCAGTCACAGTGATTTCAGGGGGACAATGAAAACCCAGATTTGATTTGAGTCAGAGTATGAAACATATGCACATAGGAGGGCTTAGGACAAGTGTCTGTAACAGTTATCACTGACCTTGGTTTGAATTCACAACTTCAGACGTTGCTCAACATGAATTGCAGAAGAGAAGCCAAAGGCAGAATGTATGGACACTTTTTTTGATGGACAATACTCTAACTATATGAAAAGCTTGACTAGAAATTAGAAGTTTGAGGATTATTCCTAATTGTAGCCAAAACTGCAAATAATCTGCCCAGCTGTCAAGGTGCTCCTCCCCTCTATGTGTTTTAGCAGATCTATCAGTCAGGCCTGGCCTTATATTGCCTATTTTGCCTGCTTTCATGTTATCTGCATATAATATCAATATCACTACCAAAAATGAAATGTCACTTGCCTTGGACTCATACGTCTCGTACAGCTGCTGCAGTGTTCGTCCCAGAGCACCCTGTGTCATGTTGATGAGGTATTTACCAAGCTGCCACTGCGGAGCCAGGGCATCCATGTACAGGTATTCCAGTCCCAGCATGGGAATCTGTCCTTTGGCATGTTTTGGCAACTTGTAAAGAGCGAACCTGCAACAGTGAAGAGCAATTGGTTTTTTACCACCACTCCTGTTGCTGCAGCCAGACTGCTGTTGGTACCCCTGAAGAATTTGAGGTAGCCTTGGTTGAGTCCTTGAAATCCCTATTGCTCCTGGTTCTGGTAAAGAACCTCAGATCCTAAACCCAGTCTAATTCCCCCAGGTCAAACAATTTATATATTATATAAATATGGCTTTATATGAAATAGATAAAATTAGGTATTGAAATAAAAAATGCATTATATTAAGTTTATACGTATCACAATCACAAAATAAGTATAAAGCAAAGTGATAAAATGTAGTTCCAATCCTACTTTCCATAACAGACTTGCACTCTGATGAACTGTTGCAGACTGGAAATTTTCAAACCATTAGCCAGGAATACAAATCTCTTCAAAACTGTAAAGTACTCAATATTGTCAGTAAATGGCTCAGTTCATACTAAGCTTCCTAATAAAGTAAACAAGTTTTCCCAGTGTACAAGTCCATGGGATTAATCACAATGTAATTAACTCAGCCACTTTCTCTGAGGGCTGTGATTGAGTAATTTGCTATTAATGTCAACAGTAAGGACTGAGTGGCATTATTTTCAATCTATGCTATTTAACAAAAAATGCAGCCTGTGCTTAACCCCTCAAGTATGAATTCATTCCTCAGGAGGAATAAACCTTGCCCAGTTGACTTACAGGCTCAAGTTGGTCAAAAAAGACATCTCCAATCACAGGTAAGAAGTGGCAGGAACACATTTTGCAAGAGAACATTTAATCCATGGGAAATCTACATGTACAGGCAGAATAAAAACACACACCAGTGGTGGTCCTGGTAATCCAACCTGCACTGCTACTGACTGAATGATCTCCCTAAAGTATCTCAGGAGAGATAATTTCTGATGACAGATCACAGAGAATAAAGTGATTTATGTAACTAGGCTAGGGGGAGTGCTCTGTGCCTATACATGCCCCAGAAGTCACAACAATCCCTTTATTTGAAATAAAGATTTGAAATGAAGATTTAGAAAGGAGAGCAATAGGAGTAGTTAGAGAAGTAAGAGCTGATCCAGGAATTAGTAGATGAAGCCTTTCCAAACTACTTTGAAACCTACTGAAAGATTTATGTTCTGGAAGTGTTTAGAGCCTTGCATCTGACAAATCCACCTTAGCAGGTATGCCTATGAAATGCTAGTCCTTGAGCAATCCGGAAACTGCCTGTCAATTCCCAGTGGATACATGTTTTGGCTCTTTCCAGAAAGCCAGCTGAGTGTATTACCAATTAAAGTTGTATAAGATCTTTACTGCTATTCACGCACAGTAAATTTCTCAAGAACTTAGGCATTTGTGGGAGCAGAGTAAAAGTTATTTTCCTGAGAACCAAGAAAAAGCAAATCAGCTTAGACCGGATTAGCACTGTCACATTGTTTGCTTGTGACTGAACACAAAGTACAAGCAAGAATCACATCTTTACTTCTTTCCTTCCTCCCCACACCCTCAAAAAAAGCCCAAACAAACAATGTGCATGGTGCTTTCAGTCCTTGATTCACATTTCTCAGAAAGCATAGTTTTGGCTTTTATTAGGAGGGAAGGCTTCCCACAGAATACAGCGAGTTTAGCTGAATAAAGGAAAGACTCTGCCCCCCTCAGAGAGCCGATCCTATGGCCGTTTGCTCTGGCAGCCCCTGTGGCAGGGGCAGTGAGGATTGCGGGATGAGATCCTGAGTGAAATGAAAACACAGGAGAGACTTCTGCCCGCCCAGGTACTGCATGTGGGGAGGAGCTGCCAGCGCAGCTGGGGAGCACAGGTAGGATCGGGTCAGATAAAGCAAGATTCCTCTGGTTCAATGGCAAATGAAGGGTGTGTGAATACTGAGTAATTGTGGAATACTGCAGTATGAAACCACTGCATAGCAGGAACTCACATAAACCTCTTGCTAACTGAAAATAATGCAGTGTTGTTTGTTTGAAAGGGCATTGACATCTTTAGTTCAAGAGGAGGTTCTCCTCAGCAGTTCCAGTTCTGCTTCTCCTGTCAGCTTCATAGCAACCAAATCCAGAATCCCAAGGCTGACTCTTTCTTCTCAATGAACCAGGATGACCCCAGCAGATAGGCAAGTTTCTCTCCTTTTGATCGGGGCATATGGAGAAGGAAATCCCCCTGTCCTACCTGCTAAATTTGTGAAAGGGAACATGGATTTGCCTGTGCAGACCCCCAAGTTCCCTTCTGGAACAGGCCTCACGTCACTGGCATTCACACAGAGGAACAGGTGAATTACTCCTAGCCCCAGCCTTCAAAGAATTTCTCAGAAAATTTTAATACAGAATTTGTCTTTTTATAAGAAATGGACAGCTTGTACACATATTGGTCTGTGGTGTTTGTTTGCTTGTTTCCACAAAAAACCACATCATTCTGCAACGCATAATTCCAATTTAGGGAGAAATATCTCATACCTTCAAGTTCCTGGGTAGCTGTACCAACTAAGAGTCTGATTCCTGAAAAATTACATAATCCAGAAAGGCCTTGGCAAAGATGACAAGTCATAGGGATGGATTAGACTCTCAAACATTTGATGCTATGCCAACAGAGAGCTTTGCCATACAGCCAGCTTTGTGTTCCCGCCTGTGGTGTGAGGAGCACCAGCCCTCCCTGCAGTTAGCTCTGTGTGCAAGGAAAGGGATGGGCAGACTTCTTTAGCACTTGTATCCAAACGAATCATTGTTCACAACAGAAACATCTTTCTTTTGAAATTGGTTGATACTTATCTTCAGGAAACTTATGTGCTCTTTTTAAAGAGCCCTCATTTCACTTTTTAAATCTGGGCTGGATATTACGCAATTGTACTTTGCATCTTTTCATCTTGAAAGCGCAATAATCCAATTAATGATTTTAATGCCCGAAGCTGGGCTCGCTGCCGGCAGCGGGACGGCACCGGCGGTACCGAGCCGGCAGCTCCGGGCACGGGGCACGGACCACGCCGCTGCCCGGCCCGGGGCGGCCCAGCCCCCGCCGCCCCTCGGGGCCCCGGGGCAGCAGCGGGAC
>VYZR01000145.1:6388-26390 GCA_013400675.1 Oxylabes madagascariensis | reverse complement strand
CGGCCCGGCCCGCAGGGCACCGCGGGCACCGCGGGCACCGCCGGGCACCGGAGCGGCGCCCCCGCCCCCGGGAGCGCTTACCTGCCGGGAACCGCGGGCCGGGGGCCGTGCGGGCGGGCGCGGGCCTGCCGGAGAGCGGCGCTCGGGGCTCGGTTCATGGCTTGAGGTTCTTGGGGCCTCCTTGTGGACATTCCTACTCCTCCTACCGAGCGGGGAAGGAAAGGAAACAAATCCCCGGTTGTTGAAGGATGCAGTAGCCAGCCGAGGAAATTTTATAGAAGATGGGAAGTAGGAGTCGCCAGATGTTGGAAAATTGATAAAGTTACAAAAATTCATTCCTCCAATGAGTTTGTCAACACGTGTGTGAGTAGCTGTCACTTGGCTTTCTGCGGAACTCGTGCAGCTGCAGGCTCGGGTGTTCAGAAAGAGCAGTGACCGAGGACAGCACCACCGAGTCACCCCCACCGTGCCTCCGCCTGCCCTGGGGAAAAAGAGGAGATGGAGGCACTGAGTCTGCAGGTCCTACTCCTCTAAGCTCCATGCTTTATTTCACAAGGAGACCATACCCGTGGGATTTACTGTACAGAAAGAATCAACTCAGAATGCTTACAGATTACTAAGTGTCCCATCTCACCCAGCGTTTAATACAAAAGTTGTCAAGTTTTTCTGGCAACAACACTTCTTTTTTACACCGTTTTTAATCTCTTCATTATTTCCTTGATTGCTGATGTTTTCTAATGTCATATAAGCATTACCTAGATGCACTGTCAGTGTAGGGGAAATCAAGCAAGGACTATCAACACACCCTGCTTTCCCCAGACATTGGCTTTGCAGCCAGGGCTGCATCCCAGCCACTACTCAGATGCTGTGACCTTTTGATTATCCTTAACAGGCTGGGTTACTTCAAATTTGTGGGATGTTTTACTTGAAGAATTTTCTTCTGAGTCAAGCCACTCAGATTACACTCCTGCTCTTTGCTGCAAGGCAAGGGGGACATTAAAAATTACCTGGGGATTTGCACAGAACCTACTGGTGACTCTGGCCTGATTTCCACAGTGCTCTGACACGAGTGCCCAGCTGGCACAGACACACAGAGCCTGCTTGGCCACCAGAGTGGGCACATGGGGCTGTCCCAGGCGCTTTGCATCTGTCTCACTCCCAGACAAAGCTTACTGCACCCGGGCTGCATGGAGATCCAGGTCACCTAACTGTTAACTGGACACAGTTACAAGCACTAAAATTACCAGAAAAGTGGACTTTTGGGCAAAGGACTGTAGACACGACTTCCCAAACCACTTCATTTTGTCTTACTTAAGTGCTGTCAGATAAATAACTAGAGCTTGCAGGAGCTTTGCAAGTAACGGCACTCAAGTATTGACAGAAGCATTGGGAACAGAGGGCAGTAACAGTCCTCACTGCTTTGGGATTCAAATAAATGCAGATAAACAAAATAAACAGAGGATTAAGTGTACTGTGCCCTAAACAAAACCCTCATTACTTCCCATCCCAAAGTGTACTGTAAAACGTGGCATATTTGTGTTGGACAAGTGAGCCAAGCAAGGCAATTCTTCTCTGTCTCTAAAGAAATAAACATTCTAAATGAAGCCATAATGAATTTTCTGCATCAGCTGGTTTCTAACTTTGGTAATGAACTGACATTTGAGGATACAAATATAAACGAGCTATTTTACTCACACTCTCCCTTTCATCATGTTCTTCAGTTAATCCTTTGAGTATTCAAAGTGGGGCTCACACAGTGCATGCATTCCTTCTAGAGGACCTTGAACAGCAAAGAGAGGATTTTTAAGGAAATGGATTGTTGAAAAATTCAGCGTGGAATATGATCCGTGGCTTGTATTTTCATTCATTGGGTAAGGTAATTTAATTATAGTGAAATTATGTCTGGAGGGAGATAAATCAGAAAAGTGAATTTGCCTTTTGTTTGACTATTTGCATGCCACTTCTGGCCAAAAAAGGAAAGTTTCCAAGCCATGCAGAAACCAAGTGAGACCAGGGTAGGTCGATCCAGGTCAAGGGGTCTGTCCTGTGTGTGACTGAACTTCTGCTGTCACATGAGGGGAAACACGCAAAGGTCAGTGCAGGTATCGGACACCAGTGGACTCTGTTTTCTGGGTATTGAAAAATGCAAGTTTCCTACTGCAAAGCTATCCTTTTGTTTTGTCCCTGGCAATGAAAGAGTAGAAGACAAAATACATGGTGCATGTGGCAAAGGAGAGTGTTAGCTGGGCAGAGGGTACTCAATTTCTGCTCCCCAGAGTTAAACAAAGCCCTTTGAACCTTCTTCATTCCAGAGCCCTGGGTAAAAAAAACATGGTTAAACGCATACATTGGGGACGCTGAGTGAAGAAATAACGCAGGACCTGTGTGCTTTCGCACTGAGGGAAGCCCCTCGCAGTAAGGTGGCATTCTGCAGAGTAGCACGGATCTAGCCCTGTGTAAAACACGCATTTCTTTGCCAACAACGCCCGCCTGCTCAGAGCCCTGGGGCCCGAGGGGCAGCCCTGTGCCCGCGGCAGCAGCGGCCATGCAGGCCGCGGGCCGCGCGGCGCCGCGGGGGCTGCTGGGAGCTGTAGTCCCGCGGGGCCGCCCCGGCCGCGCCCTCCCCTCACGGCCCCGGCGGGAGCTGCTGGCGCCGCCGGTGCCCGAACCGCAGCGAGGAACGAACGCTGTGAGGGGCGGGCTCCTCCTCGGGGTTTTCCGGGAGACATTTCGGGGCTGGCCGCGGTCCTTTGTGGTTCCTGCTGCTCACTGTGAGGAAGAAAGTAAACCAGAGAGATTTCATCCAGATGTGGCTGGGCACCAAAAAATCATCAATTCCTTCCAGTGCACAGCACCGGCGGCAAGGGAATCCAGTGGGGGCACAGGCTGTTTCTAAGTAACTTTTGTCACGAGTGTGAAAGTGGCATGGGTGTAAGGCGCCAGCTTGCCCGGCAAACTGAATTAATGTATAGCTACGTCCAGCCAATTACTAACAACAGTCTAAAAATCCCTTTGGCATAATTTCCCTCCTAGCAATATCAGACTGAAAAGGGACCGGCCAGGCCGTGGGGTTTGATCTCCTGGCATCACGGCCAAGCCCTCGCACAAGCCCATTCACACCCAGCGCTGGCTTGGGGCCCATAAGGAATCTCACCCCACTCTGCGCAGCAAAAAGGCTCTGTCCAGCTCCTCTTTGCTGGGGATAAAGAAATTTTAATCTACAACTTGAAAAATAAATAAGCAGTTTATATCTATTTGTTCCTGTAGTAATATTCTTTATTTTGATATTGTTTAGTTTAATATTTGACTTCTCTGTTTCTCTGGTATTTACATGCTTATATAGACTCAGGTGTCTGAATGACCAGAGCCCTTTTATGGTCTGCATTTTGTGATCTTGTTCCCTCTTCTCCTTTCTGTGCATTCACCTTCCAGGAGGGGACATTTGGAGCTGCACCCTGGGCTACAATAGGGTCTCAGCAGTACCTTCTCCCTTTCCAGTCTGCTCTGAATGGCCCCTTACTCTACACTACACTTTTATCACACCTCTATGGTACTGATGATTTGAGACATCCTTGGACTGATAAGTAATTAAAGATCTTTTCCACAGTTCCTAGCAACTACTATCTACCCAGAAAGAAGAAAAACCTCTGTTACTGGTCCAGTTTCACCTTTCTAGCACTTTATTCTCAGAAAACTGTCTTTCCTCATGTAAGGTCTTTTCCAGCGCTCTCCATAATCTTTTTAGTTTGCTTGAATGGAATTTTGCCACTTACCTTTCTCCACAGTATCAACAGCTTAATACAGGCTGTTCTGCTCTTCCTTCCCTACTTCGACACTCCACAGAGGAATGAGAGACAGTTCCTAGCCCAGAGAGTCCAGCAATGAAGTGCCTCTCTTCAATTCCTGTCTTGGCCAGGAAGGTCCTCCAAAAACCATGCGGTGTCTTCTTCACAGTCCCCTTCTGATTTGCCAGGGTGTTCTGCGTGGCAGGGTATTGTCATGTTGCTCTGAAGTTCTGCATAAAGCCTAGACAAATGCCTAAAGATCACAGTGGTGTTAAGCACGTGAGGAGGGAAGGGAGGCAGAAAACCCGTGGCCAGAATGCAGCAGAGTGACTTGGTGCCAGCCTGGCATTCATTTTGGAGGCAGTTATGTTACAGGGTGTGTTAAACACAGAATCAGAGCACAGCAGCCAGTCGGCCTCAATTTACCTTCCATACAGGTCCCTGGGTATGCTCTTACAAGGTGAGGAACAGGGTCTGTAGATGTGCACAGCCTTTTGTGACAGCTCTGGCTGTCAGGCTGAGAGCTCTGCAGGTGCCCAGCGCTGGATCCGTGACAGCTCCTGGCTGCCAGCCTGAGGGGAGCAGCACTGCTCAGACTCACTGACCGGGCAGGGGGGCAGAGATCTCGCTTTTGGCCTGCTGGGGAGGCCCTGAAGCCTTTGCTTTAGTATCCTAAGGTACTTTTTATACAATATGCATTACCTGACCTTTTTATCATAATCATATGAATCTCCAATAAGATGACTAGCTTTGCACCCTCTTCATACCAGCCTAAAAATGAACATGTGCAGAAGCTGACTACAATGCAAGGCTAGTGATACCTTTCTGCTTTTGCATCCTCTTTTTTCCAGGACTGAAATGTTTAAATAAATCTTCCTGCACGTGAATTATATCCCCTTCACTGAGAATTTCCTGCCCTACTTATTTTGTTGTGCAACTCCTTATTGGGTAGTTGCTCATATTTAATAAAGCTTCTGTCTGGACTTAAACCTTTGTTATTTTAAAGCTTATACTTCATATTTCATTGTATAAAACACAGCCCATTGTGCCCATACTAGCAGTAATACCTGCCACATATTTGCCAAGCTTGTAACAATGTACCAAGAAGCTTACAAAAAGTATTCATATGAAATACCAACACTGTTAAAAAGAATCCAGCCTGATAAAAACATTTTATATAAACATGGCTCAGACGTCTCAGTGAAATAGCTACTACCTCTCTGGGAAATCTAAAATGTAGCACTTGGTTGTATGAAGTGAGGCAAATGAAAAAGCACAACATGGTGATACACTCAGAAAAACGCAGTTACAGACAGACGTGTCAACAAAACACAAGCAGAAATCTCAACTATGTTTCAAACAGTACATTGTAAAAATCAGTGTTAGTTTTTTCCCCCTACTTTGCTGGGAAGCTTTTCTCCCAGGAGTGAAGAACATGACTGCCAGAAATATCCAGATCTTTAGGATTTGTAAAGCAACTGTGTCTCACTAGATATTGGCATCCTCTCTCCATGTTGTTATTTTGGTGTAATGGCCAGAAGTGACACCAGGTGTGGAAGACCACAGTCTGGCATTTCATTCTTTGCTCAACTTTGGCAGATGCTGCTCCTCAGCCCTCTGACAGCACCCCGGACCCAGGGAAGGACATTTCCTGCAGCTCCCAGTTGCTGGTTCTGTTGGGGGGGCTTAGGGGTGCTCTGTCTGCTCTTAGGCACCGAACTGTGAGCAGACCAGAAGAAATTACATCCCCATGACTTGTGTGCCAAAATGCAAGCTCAAAGCATGCCCACACAGCTTTGGTGGACAGCGGTTGCCAAAATAGACTGCAAGAAAAAAACGGCTGCTCCAGGGGGGCAAATGTTCTGGTCACACATTGGATGACCCTGTTTTCCCCTCTACTCTCCTTTGATAGAAACCAAACCCAGATGCATCTGAACATGAGCAGATATGACATTCAACAGTTCGGCATTAAGGTTATAACAGTTACACTGATAATTTAAAAACTTACTCAGCTCTTAAATTGGTTGATGAGGCTCTGATCACGGGTGCTCTCGAGAGCACACTTGCTGTAACTTGTTCTCCAACTGCTCTGGTGATCACATAATTCAGAAAAATATGAACAGTTGTTCTTTTGCCTGTAAACATAATTAGTAGAGATAGATCTAAATTTGATTATTATCCAACTCAAAATTTTATATCCCATTATATCCACTAAATAGTATAAATACTATTTACTTAATGAATCAGCTTAGGAACACTTTTCAATTTTAATTGGTGACAATCTTTGGTTAAAACCAGTGTATTTCTGAACTTTCAATTACACATTAAAGAGAAATGTGTTTGTGAGCTGTTAGTACAGACATTCCCCTCTGGTTCTAGCTTCAAATGAAAATACTAACTATCAATCGGATTTTTTGTGAAATTTTCATATAGTTCATGCAACAATACATATTATGAAAAAATGTTTTTGTTCAAATTAGTGTCAAAACCTCCTTTTTTGTTCATGCTGATATGAAAACCAGTAAAACAATATTGCAACCATTAACTCTAAAAGGATTTAAAAGCAAAATCTACTAATACACGAAGAACAAATACTCATGGTTGGTATTGCATGTATTATTACCTGACATATTATGTGACTGGTGCAATCTAAATTTTTCATTCCCTACTGCTCTTAAATATTTTCCAAGTCTCTTGTTCCTACTATGCTCTGCAGCTGACATTTCTTACACAGCATTCCACACCATGTAAATGTGACATCTACTGGCAAATAAACGTAACTAGAGCACTTGGTTATGGAGAGCTCCTGAAGGTGCAATCAGAATACTCTGGGTTGGAAGGGACCTTAAAGATCATCTACTTTCATGATTTTAGTTGACAGGATTTTGCAGTAACCTGAAACATTAAAAAAAAGTTAAAGAAAAGTCAGAGTTGAGTTTTGTTAGTAAGTAGTAGCAGAATTAAGATCAGTTTAATAACTTCAGACATAGCACTAGGTATGCCCTAAAGCAGAGGTTTGTGTTGTACAAATCCCAAGGGAAAAAGCATTTGTGCTGATATTTCAAGTTTCCTTCAGAGGCTTTAAAAAAGACCAAATAACTTTATGAGACTTTAGGGAGTTATTTTCCTCCCAGCAGTCCCTGCAATACTTCTCTTGGCAGGAAACATCCCTTGCAGCAAACTCAGTCATGCTCTGTAATTCCTTTCCAGAATCCATGAGCTGGGTGCTATGGCCTTGGGAGGTGGCTCTCTGGAGTGGATGTCCTCCTGAAGCCAAGGCCTGGCTTATGTCCTAAACACAGAGCAGATATTCTGAGGAAGTAGAACCACTCTGGATATGAATTCATGTGCTTGCACTAACGAACTGTATCACAACATGCACGCTACATCACATGTTCCACCGCTGTGCTCCTGTTTCTGCTATAATGGGATGTTCTTACTAAGGCTGCCTGCTCAGTTCCTCTCTTAGTTTTTCCTAATGGTAAGCAAGCCTGCCAGATGCACACTTCCCAATGCATATGGCCAGAGAAAAAGGGAAATAAAGACAATGTATTAACCGAGGACACACAGTGCCTTTTTTTAGGGGGGCAGTTGAAAACAGATACTTTATAAACACTGGGCATTTATAAAATGATCACATATTGGTTGCTTAACCTGAATTAACATGCCTGTGAGATAGGTGAATCATCTTTTACTTATCCAGGGTGTTACCTATCCTTAACAGAGTTCTGACACTCAGATCCCCAGTTCATGCAAACATCAAGTAGAAGGACCATGGCAAAGACGGGCCAAAGTGAAAGGATGTCCCAATCAAGCATTCATTTTGTTGAACTGTTACTTAGGTAACTACAGACACATTCGAAGTAGCAATGTGGATACAAAGTAAAAAGCAATACTTCTAGTATTCTTGTGATATCACTGTGTAGACCAAAGCATTAACATACCACTAAATCTAAGTGAGGTCTCGGATCATTTTTTTTTCTTCAGTTGAATCAAATTACCTTGGTGGTGGAAGAATTTCAGTTAACCAAGCCTTTCCAGCACTCCAATTTTCTCTTTGTTGCCTTAGTCAGCAGCAGTTTTTCCTGGAACTTACTGAACACACTCAAAACATACCACACTGCTTGCCAGGCTGCTGAGACCTTGCTCCATTTGTGTCAACATAGCTACAGCTGTGTCCTCTCTAATCTTCCACAGCACCTTGGAAGCAAAGGCAAAGGAAGAAGTCTCTGATAACAACCTCCCAGCAAAGGAAAACACCTGTTACCGTGGCTGCGTACAAATGGAACTGATCACTGACCTACCTCCTCAAACTCCAACAACCTTTCATCCCGAAGAGTTTTTGTGCTGCAGCCTTGCCATCAGACATTAGGTTGCCACTGTGTGATCCACCAAAATCTAGACCTGTAAGCTGAGCAGCAGCAAGAAATGTGCAAGTCACTGGCTCTTCCATTCATGCTTCACTGACCAGCAGCTCATGTCAATGAACACAAGTATGTTTCTTTTAAGCTTCAAAGCAAAGAGCTACACATACACAATTCTTAGAAATATGTTTTTGCAAAGACATTTGTACTTGACCCTCCAAGGGAGGGAACAGCACAATGAAGCGAAAGGAATTTTTACTGGCTTTGAAACACTATTGGGAACTGATCCCAATGATGTCATAGAAACCTCAAGCTGTTTTTATCCCACTGAGGAACTACACTTTTTGTAGTAGTCAATTATAAGAATAAAATACATTTTCAATATATGCAAGTTTCCTTTAGGCATCCCTTTTTGTCGTATAATACCCCTCCCCAAATCCAAACAACAAAAGAAGGTGAAAATATGACTAGATCTCAGATTTAATTCATGCTTTTATTCATCATCAAATTCAGAATTTAGAAAGGGAAGCTATCTTGAGATCCTGCCTTGCCTCTATGTACCCATCTGATACTTCTAAAAAAATCCACTTCATATAATCCCTATATAAGATGACAAACATTTACTATCTATAAGGCATTTAAATATCCTTGTGGAGCTCTAATCCTTTTACTGCCCAGCTTGATGTTAGGTGCTCACATTTTACCTTTCTGTTAGAGAACTTAAATCAGTCAATACCTCAAGCTTTCCATTAAAAACATTTTTAAAATGTATGCAAGACCCACACTTGTAAAACTGTGGTGGTCAAACTCACTCTCTTTTTTTTAAATATCATCAAACAGATCCAGATCAGCTATATACACCTCATCTGGAGTATGGAATTTTTTACCAGTTTCTTATGGAATGGTTCCTCGATTCTAATCTGGGAAAAGTCCTCCTTATGCAGCAAATCAGAAGAAACAGATTTGAATGACACCTTCAAATCTGTGGCTCAGCATGCTGTGCTTGTTTAGGAGCTGTAGTAAAAGCAGAAGACAGTATTTTCACAGGTTTTTTAGCTCAGCTTTAGAAAAAGTACAAAGGTCTTTAAAATGTAATGTAGCAGTAGTACCAGGAAACCAAGAACACAACACCGCAGTCGCAGGCGTACAGCAGCAGAAGCACAGAGGCCACAGCTTGGCTCAGACAGTGGCAAGAGGAGGAGCTGCATTACAGAGCAGGCACCAGAGCCTCTCCAAACACCACTTGCAGAAAAAGCCTCAAGACAGACAATGCCAAGACCATGAACACTCTTTACTTCTATCAGTTGTTTCACAGCACAATGAGACACAGCACAAAGTTTGTACAGCGGGATCTGCAGACAGTTTAAAAACAGGCAATCATCTTTAATAAAAAGCATTGAGTCTGAATGAAAATAATATAAAGACAAACAATCCTGAAGCTAATGATCACCTTGCTTGCTTTTGATTGTCTAAGAAGTCCAAGACTTCTCGTAGTGCCTTTAATGTTCTCAACACCACCTTCTCTAGACACCCTAGTTAGTGTAAAGCTTAACGTGCCCCAACTCATACGTGTACTAGGTTTCATAACCTCTTCCTCTTGCTCTCAAACCCTGCTCACATGTGGGGAGGTGCAACAACTGTCATCATACAACATTCTGATTCACAAAGAAGCAGCACAAGTGTTGTACATAATTTAATTTGCACTTCTGTATATAAATGTTTACTATTGCACACTATTGCAGCACTTAAAAACATCTAATTATTTGCAAAAATTAGTAAAATACTTTAAAGGATTTAAAAATAAGGGTTTTAATGCAACTGACAAGATAATAAAAAAAGCAATTTACTTAATGAGATACAATCCTTTATGTTGGAAATGAAAGTTACATACAACTAGAGTACAATTAAAATATACCATATAGTTCAACACTTAATTCCTCAAATGTGTAAAATTAACAAGCTTCTACTGTCATAGATATACAATTTTTCCATATTGTGAAAAGGATTTTTCAAATTAAATACAGGTAACATAATATTCTGTAGTTATATTTCATGACTGTGTTTAAATGAGAGGGTTGTATAATACTCACATTGTCAAATGTACTCACTAATGCCTTGGAAATTGCACACTTCCCCTCCTTTTCCAAAATAGAATCTCATTTCCATACTGAAGTCTATTATGCCATATTGGAAAAGTGTTTTACTTTCTAACAGGATTTTCATAAAATTAAAAAATAGCATAATATCATGGCATTATGATGACTTTTCCACTGATGCCCATGTAGAATTTAATCTGGATATCAGACAGACACGTCAGAACCAATTTCCTAGACTTTTGTCTTATTGTACACGCAAGATGAATGATACAGTATTTTACAGAACAAAAAAATATCTGAACCTTTCTAGAACTATAAATGTAATGATTAAAAATTAAAATCATAACAGAATCAAATTGTGATCTCCAACATTTATTAAAATCTTTTAAAGTTCATAAACGACAACAAAGTTACTGTAGAATTTATCGCATACAGCTAGCATACAGCAGCATGTCCTTGGTCTAAATGAAATACAAAAGATTTTAACATTTTCATACAAAGGATTTCTTTAAATTTATTAATGTGACGATATATCTTTGTTACATAAAATTTGCTACAGCAAAGTATCTTATACTTTTCTTGCATGTATGTAAATATGGGTGGACAAAGACTGCATTCAGTGTCAGCCTCCTAATGATGTTGTGCAAAAATGCTCAACAACCTAAACAGACAGAACATTGGGTGGTATGTTTCATACTCTTTTGTAAAATGTCTACAAAGGCCTTTCTTTTAGGAGCGTCGTACAGATTAAAAGGAAGGAACGCCAGCTGTTTATTTCCACTGGCATTCAAACAAATCCAATGGCTATGTATCAATATAGCTCATTTTTTAAAAAAACAATTCATCCTTGTATGCATGTAAATTTATCATAAAACATGAGTCTAGTTTAAACTTTTAGATGTGTTGTTTTAAGACAGGTCACTGAGACAGCCAGAACCAAGTGTACAAATAAAACTACTATGAATAAGTTTAAAAGCAACCCCAAAAAAAGTGCTGAGCCGCTGATTATTAACATTGAAATAAATGTGTAAAAGTGCCCAAAGCTAGCACATGGTAGCAATACCTTTTAAGTCAGTTGGTGAGAGTATACAAAACATAATTAAACCCAAATACTTGTATCTGTGTGACCATACATTCTGATTGATTGAAAGAAAGTAGGTTAGAAATGAAGACACAACGCAACTAAAATAAACTCAGCTGTTGCAGTTTTTAAACTTGATCTCTTTTCTTCATGAATGAAGTGCTGTAATTAAAAAGAAAATGATTGTAGCAGTACTCCATCCTCAGTTTACTAATATAGTATACCAGAATAAAAACTTGGCAATAACCTCTTATTCTTAACAGCTAACAAAAAATAACCGTGTTCATCCAGCGATGCATCTAGAACATTATTTTGCATTTGCTAAACCATTTATTTTTCATAGCTAATGGCAGAGCGCATTTTGCTTTTTGTGGCATGGTGGCTTTTATTCTAATGGATGCCTTTTTTAATCAAAAAAGGCTTGAAGCAAGGAATACTTAGGGAGCCGAAACATTGGCTACTTTTAAAAAATTAAGGAAAAAAAAAAGAAGAAAAAGTGAATCAAAATGAATTCTCTACAGTACTGACCAAAACTTCCTCTAAGAGTTTAGGGTTCTTGATCTTAAACAAGCCATTTCACACCTGCCAACTGAAATGCTGGTAAGTTGACTTGGTTTAATATGGTCCAAAATCCAGACCAGATGGAATTACTCCCTCTCATGAGACTGTAAGCTTTCCACGGTACAGTCTGGTTATGGCAACTTGCCTACTGCCTAGGTGGGAAATACAAAGGAAGAAGGCAGTGATGAAAATTACAGGGATGTAGAAAACCAAGGCACGGGGTCTAGCTACTGTCCCCTACTTAAGCCATCCAATTGATTCTACTGAATTTTGGTCAGCCTCCAGGAAGAAATGTTTTTAAGTTAATTTAGCAGACATTTATATGGCGATAAATACTACCTTCAAAAATGCTAAAAATGTTGGCTAGGTTTAGTCTGAGCTACTAAAAAATTATTATAAATTGTAGCATCAGACACAAGACAGACATGAATTATTGGCTGGCACAGACTAGAAGCAACATTTATCTTTCACTTCAGTCTAAATCACACTAGCCGCAACACCTTCCATTTCACTCACACAAATAATACATTATTCAAAATAAAATGGAGCATTCTTGGGTAAAAAACTACTTCATTTCAAAGGGGGAAAATGAACAATACACAGAAACAAAGAACGACAGAAACCAAAGTTAAGTAGGAAAGTGGTCTATTATTCTGTGTTACTGCACAAACAGTGCTTGCTTAATTGTGCCTAGTTAGAAGGGTTGGTGCAAACTGCACACATGGAAGATGGCAATAAAGACCTCAGTCAGCTTTGTGGAATGAAGTAACTAGGTAACTGTTTTGACATATGATGGTCTCAGCTCCACCTCATCTGTTAACAGAGTGCAAAGATCCCAATGTGAGCCCTGATGTCATCTTGTCCTCTTACTCCTACTAAAAATCAGCAAATTCTTTTGCACATTTTTCTGTTAGAGAAGCACGAATATCTTCTTCTTCATAGTCATCAAAGTTGCTGGTATCTCCAGGACCTCTGCACTTTGGTATGAATGGAGCTTCTACCTGTATTGGTAGGAGACACAAAAAGGCACATGAAATGTTACTGGCCAAATACCAATAGATGATTTAACATTGTAATAGTGAGCACAGCAATACTCCCATTACTTCTCAGATCCTGCCAAGAAATCAGGTATTACAGGTTTAAGTTGTGGCACATAAACAAAACTAACCTAAGAAGGTACAGGAATAGATGTGTGAATCTAAATTGAGAAAGACTAATCTCTTGCTGACAGACATCATTAAAAAATTACTTCTCTTCAAAACAAAGATTAGTCCTCTCCTTGAACAGGCGATCCTCCTCCTTCCAGCTCATTAGCACAGGACATGGAGTACATTGATTGCCACCACCACTACACAAAAATCTTAGGAAAGTTTGGAATGCCTCTCCCTCCTACTTAATAACAATCTTCTATTTCCAAATAAAAACTAACGTAATACATGTGGAAAAGAATTTGTTCTGCATCTCTTATGAAGTTCCTCCTAGGACCTAAGTGAGAAGTGAAAGCCTTCTCCCAACTAGGCCACAATGACACACAAGCAATGACTTGAAGGAGTCACTCAAAGACTGTACCGTAAGGTAAGCAAAATTACAACAAAATTATGCAGGTGATGCAAATTTACACCTGGAATCACAAAGTAATCAGACAAGTATCTCTCTCTCAAACATCTCAAGGAGTAAGTGTGCCAGAGGCAGAATAGTGGGGAGACAAAGAAACAGAGCAGGCACAGCTCCAGCTGAGGCAGAGGATCACACCACACTGACTGTGCCCCCAGGTAGATTGCTGATGGTGGGGGTGTGTTGCGTGTGTAGATCAGTACATTAAAGAGGTACAGCACAGACTAACACAAATTAAACTCCACACTGTGGGCAATACCATTATACACTGCCACAAAATAATAGTAACTTATGCATTTGTGCATGCAATTGTCACGTATATCCTTTTACTCTTAAAACAAGATATGTGTTTGAGAGATTTAGCCTGAGTGAACACAGTCTGTGTATGTACCTAGCCTACAAAGCCACACATCACCATTATCTGAATTCTGTCTGTGTTGTCCTAAACTGATTTTCAGATACTCTCTTACAACAAAACTCAGAGCACAGAAAATATCTTATTTACTGCTTGAACTTTAGAACACTTTCAAATGAGACACGTCAGACCTTTTCCTATTATCTTCACTATGGAAATTACTAAAAAGATATTGCAGGAGATAACGCTGGCTTTTAGTGGAAATACCTGTTTGGCCCTAAGTACACTCATCTTATCAGGCAGTGTGTTAATAAATATGGAAACACACAAAGAAAGGAAGACTTGATGGTATATCATGCAACGGGTGAGCACCTGGCTCACAGGTGGGGCACAGAAGGTTACAGTGAACGGGGTGACAAAAGACTGGTGGTCCTGTCACTAGTGGGGTTCTGTAGGGCTCAATCCTTGGCCCTGTGCTCTTGAACATTTTCATAAATGATTTGGACGCAGGAGTGGAGGGGATCTAAGTAAGTTCATGGACGACAGAAAACTGGGAGGAGCTGTTGTCTCTGTGGAGGGCAGGGAGGCGCTGCAGAGAGACTGTGACAAATTCAAGGATGAGGCAATCAGCAAGTGCAGAAAGTTCAACATTGGAAAGTTCCAAATTCTGCACCTGGGATGAGGCTACCCTGGATGTATGGACAGACTGGAGGACAAGAGGCTGGAGAGCAGCTGTGGAAAGGAACCTGAGGGTCCTTGTCGATGGCAAATTGAGCCAGCAGGGGCAACCATGTATGTCCTGGGGACATCAGGCCCAGCAGCGCCAGCCGGGCAGGGGAGGGGATTGTCCCGCTCTGCTCTGGGCTGGGGCAGCCTCACCTCGAGTGCTGGGGGCAGGTTTGGGTGCCACAGTGTAAGAAAGACATGAAGCTGTTAGAGAGTGTCCAAAGGAGGGAAACAAAGGTGGTGAAGGGCCTTGAGGGGAAGCCGTGTGAGGAGCGGCTGAGGGCACTGGGTCTGCCCAGCCTGGAGGAGGCTGAGGGCAGACCTCACTGCAGTCACAATTCCTCCTGAGGGGAAGAGGAGCGGCGGGCACTGATCTCTGCTCAGGGACAGGACCCGAGGGAATGGCCTAAAGCTGAGTCAGGGGAGGTTTAGGTTGGATATCAGGAGAAGCTTCTTCACCCAGAGGGTGGCTGGGCACTGGAGCAGCTCCCCAGGGCGGTGGTCACAGCACCAGCCTGACAGGTTCAAGAAGCGTTTGGACAATGCCCTCTGGCACATGGTGTAACTCCTGGGGCCCTGTGCAGGGCCAGGAGCTGGGCTGGATGATCCTTGTGGGTCCCTTCCAGCTCAGCATATTTTGTGATTCTGTATCCAAAGTATTAAGTAATTGGTTTACTTATGACTGTAGCATTAAAAAAAAAAAAAGAAAAAAAGAAAAAAAAAATTCTCACGACATTAGCTGCCAAGGAACACTACATTTATTCAGGAGAATACATGCTGTGGTAACAGCCACTGTGAAAAACTACTCTAAGCCTAATACAGCCTAATACAGCCTTTATTGCTGTATTTCTGTGACTACATGAATGATATTACAATCCATGCTGTTGTTTCAGACCCTCAGTATTACAGTATTTATTCTTTATAATTAGAAGCTTCAAACTTACTCGGTATCAGTTTTTACAACCCTTTAAATCTCGTAATAGCTATTCTGACTCTACTACTTCTTAACATTTAAAAATATTTCTTATTTCTGTGGAAGTAATTCACTATAGCAGTGCACTAGCAATGCTAAGAATATTTAACACAGTATTAAAACACTGTTAATATTATGGGGCCTGGGTGTTCCCAAACAGCGTACTGGCAAATGAATCTTGGCGCATAAAAATCTGCCTTGCACAGAGGCATTAAGAAAGTGAAGAACAGATAATTATAATTCCACAATGGGGAGTATTTTCTTAAAAATATCTGTACTTAATGCAAGGAATACAGGATGCATTAATTGTACCCTGTCTTCTAGTAATTAATACATTAGTGAATAATTCAACAACTGTACTGTCAGTTTGTGTAGCCAAACAACCAGTTTCTTTTTATAAACTATTGTTAGTATTTAGGTTTGGCCCTTAAAATACTGCTGTTACAGCAGCAAGTTCATGCCTCTATAGCCAAGACTATATTAGGATTTCAAATTCAAACCAATTCAAACCAATTTCTTTAAATATTATCACTTATCTCTAGCTTTTTTTACAGAGGTTGCTTTGGGAGAAAAAAGCTCTAGCTTTGGCTTGAGCTTCTCCACACTGAAGCACAGCCTGAGTGCTAAGAGCTGGCTGGAAAGGAAAACAAATTCATTTCTGCTGTGGAGGAGTATTTCTAGATGCCACTATAGCAGGGGTTAAATAAAGAGTGAGAGAAGCAGGAGATGCCTCATCCTGAGATAATCCAGAAATAGTCTAACGCACAACATGTGTGTTAAAAAGAACATGAATGTACACAGAGGTCCAGGATAAAATACCCAGAAGAAACAAACATAATTCAATCAATACATATCCTTTGGAATCTTAAAAGATTAAACTACTTTCTCCCTTTCTCAATTTAAAGTCACAGGTCTAGTAAATAAAAAATAAACGAAATTTTACTTCAATCCCTTAAAGACCTGTAATAGTTTTGATCAGGAAGGGTCGGTCTTACCTTTCTCTGATAAATGGCAATCCAATCTGTAGTCGCAAACCACTTGTGATTCTTTATGTCATTTACACCATTCTTGAGATTTCCATATCGTTTGGTCAAATCTACCTGGAGTAAATTTCTTAGAAGATCCTTTAGGTCTGAACTGAAGTGTGATGGGAACCTCACCTAAAATTATATACCCACAGCATTAAAAAACATGATGCAAATTTGATTCTTTCCCCTGTGAAGGGAAACAACTTCACACAAAGGGAAACAGTGGCACAATTTTCTGTCTTTCTTCTAAAACCAAATCAAGCAGGAATGCATGAAGAGACAGATGATTATTGTTGCACATGTATTTCTTCTTCACTTTATCAGTAGCATTACATTGCTCATTTACCATCTCCTGAACTGGAAGTTTCTAGGCGGCAAGATATTAATTTAATGTAACAGTGATCTAAAAACTAAGTTTAACTCGGTGTTTTAACAACACATCATCTTTAGACATTCTCAGCTATTTTCTAGGCATAAATTTTTAGATTATATTACATATATACACACACACACAGAGGAGACACAGTATATAGCACATACACAGCATATAAATACATAGATATGCTCTGAAATAACTGTACATTCAGCAATCATATATGAGAAGTCAATCTGGAACTTTATGCTGTACTGCAATCTGTTTCTGATAGCTAAATGCACCAGCATCAGAGGTCTTGCATAACCGCACTATTTGAAGATAGCACACTAGTGACTTGCAATTCATTCAAACCTGGGTAAAGGATATTTGAAGATGATTCGTGGGATGTAATTACAAAGGGTTTTTCTAACAAATGATCTACTGACACCATTTGAGATGGCAGATAGAAGGAAGGGGAAAAGAACAGGCAGAAAGCTGTATTTGTCATCCTCATAGTTTCAGTGTTTGACACTCCTGATATTGAGCTGATCAGTTATGATGTAAATACAGATCATGGAATTACTTAACACAAAAACATTTCAAAAAATCAAGAAGTCCAATTATCAAGGACCCTGCTTCAGTTTACCTACCAATATGGTTCTGTTGTAGATTATGAACAATTCACAGGTTTAATGACTATAATACTTGGACCACTGAGAAGTAAGGAAATATTAACTCAAAAATTTAAGTAGAGAACTAAGCAAATGAGGTAGAATAAATGAAAGACCCCAAGTTATAAACAACTGCTAGCTGAGGACTGAATTACAGTTTCCAGAGTTGATGTCTGGTGCTGTTTCTGCTGTAGTCCATCCATGGACTCAGTAAAAAAGGTAGATGACCTTTTACAGATGTCAAGCCAATTAGATAAAGCTACAAAAAATGCCCAACATTTTGTTTTTAGTTTAGGAAAAAAGATTTTTTTAAAAATATGTCTTTGTAAATTAATTCCCATATATTAATGGACACAGTTCACAACATTAAAACCTTTCAACTAGCAACCACCAACCATCTTCTTTATTAAGTAAGAATCAACTTCAGTGCAGCGCACCACAGGCCCACTGAGGTACTGTCCGATTAGAATTACAGAGGCACCTGAGATGCAGCACAGCGTGTGTCTATGTAGGGGCAAGAACAACTGTAACAAACCGAGTGAGCACAAAGGATCAACACTGGCTGGCAGGAGAAACAACAGAATGACGACATTTTGGTGCTATCCTGCACACAAAGAGATAGTAATGAAAAATAAAAGGGAAACATTGGAAACACTTTTCAAGAATTTTATATAACAAGGAAAGCCAAACAGAATGTTAGACATGTCTAGCCACAAGACTGTGGAGGTAAAGAGGCATACTAGGAATGATGGAAACTCTTCAGGGCTTCTCAAAAATTGCAAAAAAAATTATAGAAAATAGCTAGGCAAATTAAGCACACAGCTAAGTAGTTATCAATAGTCATTGGATCACTTTAATCCAAGCATAAAAGGATATAATACCACAATGTCTGTAAATTTAGTAACTTGCATTTTAAGTTTGAAGGTAGGGAACAGATTTTTATAACTTTGATTTTCAAGTAACAATACCTGTACTTATGAAATGTACATTACAAACTTCTCCTAGGTCTGTTTCAAATTGCTCACCGTCTAGTGGCCAGTGAATTCTGCATCTCCTCCACCAAAAACCAGGTTCTATAAAAACAACTGCATTTGTGAAAACACCCAGAGCCTTAACTCACCTTGCCAGACACAATCTTCTCGTAAATTTGAATGGGCTGATCTGCAAAGAATGGGGGATATCCAGCTGCCATTTCATAGATTAACACTCCTAATGCCCACCAATCCACTGCCTTGTTGTAACCCTGAATAAAATGAACCATGCCACTGTTAGTACAGTTTCTAACACAGGTTAAGATTTTCAGTATATATCTATATATTTATGGAATACAAAGAAAGCAAATACATTATTGTTCGTTTAATGAAGAGCTTACAACCTGACTTCAACCAAATTGGCACTCACAAATTCCAACAGCAGTACACTTAAAACCTAACAGAGCAATGACAGTGAAACAGTGATAGAAACAAAGCATTTTGCACACATTCCTGTGATGAGCGTCAGTGATTTCTTTACACTCCTGTGACAACACTCCCTAAGTGACAGAAATGGGCACAACTTATTTATTTATTTGAAATCAAAACAATCTTGTTAAAGACTGATAATTCTTCAAAGCTTAGGGAAACTTCATGATAACAACATATATAATGACACATCCTAAATTGTACACTGTCACCATTTTGCTTGATTATCCGCATTTTGGAACGTTCTGTTTCATACGTAGTTAACCAGCTACAAGAGCTTAAAAGTTTAGTTAATTAGCTGTTAGAGTAATTTATGATCTGATCTTAAAAGCCTGAACCTTAAATCATTAGCAGGTCCTATTCAATGTTATGAAAGACAAAGAAACCACCAAACCCATCCGTTTCATATATGTTCTCTGAGATTTTTGACAAAGCTCAGGGCTCAGACTCAGTCTTTCAGGAAAATCTATTTTGAAGATGTTGTAGTAGATGCATTGCAATTTCTTCTGCTGTTTTAGCTGCACAGGGGAAAAAACCCATCCAAACAACAAGCAATTTTTCCCCAAACAGAAGTATTTTTTGTTCACTTTTGACGATCTGCAAAGGGTATTCAATTAAAGCACATTTTAAATGTGTAATTTAACATTATGTACTACGATTGCTTTATAGCACAAGCAGTTCTATATTTTCCATTTGCAAAACATACAGTGTTAAACAGCTATAGGATGAATAATACTTTATGTTGGAACACTTAGTGCAAGTAGTAGACAAACACTCAGCTTAGACTGCATGTGCTTTAGGTGTAAAACCAGTGGATTCTCATGATTGATTTGATGTCAACTGCCTTAAACCTGAAACTCTGCAACTAGTTATGCAATGACTACTGATTTATCCCATACGCAGTTCTTGTTACCTTTGGAGTTCTTGTTCTAG
>VYZR01000135.1:6651-25708 GCA_013400675.1 Oxylabes madagascariensis | reverse complement strand
TTATATAGTATTTTACATAGACTAATTTGATTGGTGAAACAAAGGCAAACCTCTTCAATCACATTGGTTAAAACAGATGTTCATCAAGAAACCTCTTCTGTGAGAAAGAATGGATAAACATAGGTACAGTTACAAAAACATTTCTCTTGTTTACAGAAAATTGCCTGGGAAAAGAATTCCCAGAAACCAAAACATCTCAGGCTTAAATCAGGGCTACATAAGATCTTTTAAAATTACTTTTAATTCTGACTTCATGAGACCAGAAGGAGCCTCATTTTGTAAGGTCATTTTTGCAACCTGTGTATTCTCAAAAAGAACAGTTTTCCACTTTGTATTATTTTCCACCCACCCTTGTGAAATACCACATGCCAGAAAGAATGCAGCGACGTATTTCCTATGCAGAACAAGACAGGAGAGACAGGAGCAAAGGAGAATTTGCAATGTATCATGACCACTTCTTGAGAGCACTTTTGAGGGCATTCAGCAAACAACTTTCAGTGCATATGGCTGAGCTGAAAGACACGATCCAACCACAACAATTAAAATTCAGATCAATAATTCAGTAGTGAACTTAATGGGGGATTTCGCTCTCCGGTTTCACACATGCATTTTTGTCCAGAGGCAGGTTTCGCATTGTTTGTTTTTTTCTTTCACCCCACTATTATTCCTCAGCCTTTGGTCTTTGCAGGGAGGCGATGGTAGGACAATGAAAGTGTGGCAATATCCTCCATAAAAGTATTCCAGCTTCAGCCAGCCCATCCTCCACAGCAGCCCACCCTTTGCTGCCTTCATGCACGTTCCTGTAGAGTTTTGCAGGGTTGCTGTTCATTGTGTTGCCCCAAAGCAAAGTGGTGCTCTCACAAATCACAAATGTACCTACAAATGCTCAGTAAAGCTCTAAAGCAGTAGGAAATATAGGACCATATCCTATTCCTTCTGCCAGTTGCTAAGGGGGGCATATAAGGACCACTATATGCAAAATGAAATAAAGCGTGTTACACAGTTATGAGCAGTGATTAAAAAATTGCAGCTGCAGAGGTTAAATCTGATTCCCACCGCTTTTTTTTAATTATTTGACAGATCCCATATCAAGTCTCTACCACAGCAGCAGATTACAGCTCATATTCCTTTTGATTCATTGCTGGAAGCATTGCCACTGAAGATAATGATAATATTATTTTATCAGATTTTTATCAGATACAGAATAGAGTCAGACCGAAAGGTTAGTGGTATGCCTTAGAAGTCTCTTGGCTCCACCTCAAGATGAAGAGGTTGACCTGGCGTGCAGGCATAGCCAACCTATGAAGATAAAAAGGAGGAAGGAGAAAAGTCTTCTGGAACCTCCATGTGGGATCAGCCCTCCCCTTCTTTATCCTCATGTAACCACCCTGCACTGCGGGACAAACCCAACAGACTCCCTTGAATGGGAAAATCACCCAGTATCTGACATTACAATTGTAGTACTTTCCTGGCATTTTGGATTGGACACCTCCACAAGACAACTAACTTGTATATTTATTTATGAAAGACTTTTAAAATTGCTCATTTTGAGGGTCACATAGGAATCATATATTCATTATGTCATATGTTTTAAAATATTGTAATCATAATGATGGAGTATCCATACCCTGAAATATTCTGGTTAGATACTCTGTGGTAAGTAGATCCATTAAATGCCCTCTCCCACTTTGCCATATGCCTCAATGTTTGTTACTTTTATATTTTTATACTGAAAATTCATCATAATTATGAAGTCTATCTCAGAGTTTCTATTAATTGTCACTTAACAATCCACAGATAACCCTAATCAGATTATGGAAATCTTTAATTCCTGAATCTCTTAACTGATAAATCACTAGCTCAGCTAGTTACTAGACAATAGTGCATATACTGTTTTAATTATTCTATCTCATTAATCAGCTGTAGCCCTGTAAAGTTTTCTTCAAAAATCTGCAGAAATCACCCTTCTGGGTCTGGGCTCGAAAGCTCAGGCCAATAATTATTTGAAACAAGATTCCTTCCAAAGAGAGAAAAGATGGGCAAAGCTTCCCATGGGACCTTTCACACAATGAGGCAGTGGGCTGTGCCTGCTCTGCTGAATGCAGCTTTAAGACCAGACTTGTAAATAGTCCATACTGTGATCTTACAGCTGAGGTGTTCCCAGGGAAGCATGCCATGACCATGAAGGTTATTCACTCAGCACTTTGGGGAGGGAAAGCACAGGATGGGAAATATGTGGTAGAAAACACTTCTCGCGCCTTGTCTCTCTGTAGGACAAAAGAACAAGTGGGAGAACCCACAGTCTACAGACAAGACCAAACTGCCTCACTGCCCTCCCACCAAACACCAGTGCCCTGGGGCAATAACAAATTGCTTCACCTGCCCTCCCACCCGACATCAGCGCCCTGGGGCAATCCTGCCCCTTGCCCTGTGCCCTCCTGCATCCTCAATCCACTGCTCCATTCCCAACATTGCACCACGGGGTGCAGAACCAGCATGAAGGACACCAGCCTTCTTTCTCTCTATCCCACCAGTCTGGGGGACAGCAGTGGGTGGAGGTTTTCCTCCCCCAAGAGAATTGCACTGGTCAGGAAGTGCAGAGGGGAAAGTACACTGTGTGGAACACAAAACAGACACAGCTTACCCCAGATAAAAGAGGGAATCAGGGACCTTTTTGCAACTGACTGAAGCATTCCAGCATAGGACAAGTGTGTGCCATTGCCTCTTCAGAGATTTGATGAAAACCTGAGGACAGGTTTTGCATAGACAAAAAGAGGAGCTTAAATTAAAGATAGAATAAAAAGAAACATGTTTTGTGGCCAAGATCTAAAAATATGAGATGGTAAATAAATGGGCTCTGTTAGTTCCTTTGTCTTTTATCTAGCCCTGTCAGATTAGTATATTAAATTATTTAGGCTGGATTGATTAACTCTAATTTTCTTTTAAATCCTACAAACGTCTTTTGTAGCCTGCAGCCTGGCACAACTATTTTGCTTCCCCCTCCCCTCCATATGCACTGCAAGGCATAAAGTTAATATGCTCTTTGCAAAACACATAATCAGCTAGGTGATATTGAAATGCCTCCAAAAGCCTGAGCAAGTGCAGTGTGCTCAAATCTCTTCAGCAGCAGAAGGACCCTTTAGGGATAAATATTAAATGTGGAGCGGCAGGATTTAGCTCCGTGCCTCCTATTACTTTGCACAGGAGGCACACAGCTGAAGATTTCTGCACTATGTTAAAAATTTACGCCTTGATGTTTAAATATTGAACAAAATGTTTAATGTGAGAACATTGGTTGCTCTTTCTTTGTTGTTCAGCCACTACCAAAAAGGGATGGAAACAGTCTATGAGTTCTCATATTGCCTCCTTTCACTGATGCTGCTAAGAATGAGGGCACCTTTCAGGCAATTTGTAGGCCTCAGCCAATGGCACAAAAGTGATGAATTTAATTAATTTTCATGATTCATAAATACATATAGAGAGAATGTTAAAATTCCCACCCTGGCTTTCAACATCGCAAGCACTACAGGAATGCAGATTGAAAGGGAAGGAAAAAAGTACCAAATTATCATCCCAGGAGGGAAATTTTTACCTCCCACCAGGTTTTGGAAGTCCTGGTTGGAGGCAACATGGGCCATCCTGGGGAAAATGCAGTTGTCATATAGACAGGAATAAGGATCACCCCTGCACATGGACTCCTCACCACTTGATGTGTCCCTTTTTCTGTAATATTGATATCTGCCCCTGTGTCGCTATTTCACTGTGTATTTGTCATGCTGTGGAAAGAACAACAGCCACAGAAATTTGTCTTCTCGTTTCCCTGTAGAGTTAATTTAGGCAATCAGTAGGATGGCACACATTATTTGATTTGGTATTTATGTGATAAGTATTTAGTACCTGAAGGCTAATCATGGTCTTCCAGGATCTGTGAAGACCTATGAAGATCTGAGGAGCTCACAAAAGTTACTAAGAGGATGAGGAAATACAACTTCACACAGAGGAGGACATAAGCCCATCAGATTCAGTAAATAGTGGAAAGGCAGAAATGGGCAAAGGGTTAAAATAATTCTATTGCTAAATTGTAATGCTGTGGTATGTTTCACTACTGATTTCCTTCTTCTGGGGCCCTGTGGAGAGAGGAGCGCACGCTGGAGCAGGTTTGCTGGCAAGACTTGTGACCTCGTGGGGGACCCTGGCTGGAGCAGGACTGTCCCTGGAGGACTGCATCCCATGGAAGGGATCCACATCGGAGCACTTTATGGAGAACTGCAGGAGTGTCCCATGGGAAAGACCCCACACTGGGGCAGGGAAGGAGTGTGAGGAATCCTCCAGAGAAGGAAGGAGCATCAGAGACAGTATGTAATGAGCTGACCTCAATCCCCATTCCCCGTCCCCAGGTGCTGCTGGCAAGGAGGGGGTAGAGAAAATCAGTAGTGAAATTGAGCCCAAGGAGGAAGGAAGGGCTGGGGAGAAAGTGTTTTAAGGTTTGGTTCTATTTCTTATTATCCTGCTTTGGTTGGTAAAAAATTTATCCTAATTACTCCAAGCCAACTCTGTTTTGCCCATGACAGTAACTGGACAGTTCTCTCTTTCTGCCCCTTATCTCCACCCATGAGCCTTTGGCTTTATTTTTCTCTGCCTTGCTCATCTGAGGAGGGGAGTGACTGAGCTGCTTTGGTGGGCACCTGGTGTCCAGCCAGGAATAATCCATCACATAAAAAAACTCCAAAGCAGAAGGAAGAGAGTTCAAAATAGTTTCCAGGCTTCTGAAGGCACAAAAAAACCAAAAGTGAGAAGATCAGATGAAAGCAGAGAGGCGTGCAATTGGTAGGCTTCAAATATTGCTTAATGCTGCACGTCCCTTTTATACCAACTGCATCCCAAGAAGAATCCAGGTTGTCACATGATGTATATCAGCTTAGGGTACTCCACCAACACTTTAGCCAGAGATCCTGGAAATTAGTCAGCATGGTCTTCTTTCCTGATTAGTGGCATAAGAACCTTAGAGTCAGGCAGCAGGAAACAAGAAAGCAAGTAGAGAAGGAGGGACAGCCAAGCCTCTGGTGGCCAGAAATCAGGAAAATATGTTGGAAACCTGTTTCTACTATGATATCATCATACACGTGGGTAGACATTGTCCCATGAGTTCTTGTATACAGATTAATTTTATAATTTATGTGGCTACAAATAGGAGATGAAATAAACCACTTGCTGGTGACAGCAACTCTGTGTATTTTCTGAATAAATGAAGGAATTATCTATTAAGCAGTGCAGAGAAATGAAAGTCAGACACCTGAGGGTTTTTTCACAACCCATGCTTAATGACGATTTTGTGACACCCCCAAATCAGCTTATCTCCGTGCCTTTTGGATCCCAGCCTGCAGAAAGGAGACAGTAACATTTTCTGCTCAGAGGCCTCCGGGCCTCTGAAGGCAGCTTAACTGCTATTAATGCAATTGAAAATGGAGACAAAAACCTTCTTTTGCTTTTTCTTTAGTTAATATTATCCTGAACTACAGATATGCTCCAAGATGGTTTTGTCTGTTCATTTTTTCCCTACTTAATAAGAAACAACTCTATCAGAGGCAGTTACTCTTCACCACATGGATTTCTGTAGGAAACATTAAGATCAATTTCGGTTGCATGGCCTAAGTCTGCAATGCCCCTACACAACTCTCTGCTGTGATATTACCACAGTCCTCCACTTTTTTAACTACCTCCTCCCATGGAAACCTTTGTCTGCTTGGGCCCCTGGTTTCTGAGGTACAGGAGCTGTATCTGGAGGGAGCTGCCTGTCTGCCTTAAATTCTGTCATCCCAACAGAGTCCCAGGGGACAACTGTGCTGCTGTTAGGTCACCAAAGGTCTCCAGCTTCAAAAGCATGAGCTGAGACCTTGCCTGGAGACAGGCACTGAAGCCACCTCCAAGTGTAAGCCAGTACCTGATAACCTGTGCCAAGAATTCAAGACGGACAGACGGAAGTGCTGGACATGCCTTCCCCTGCCCTTGTGTGCTGCTAACTTTGGAGCTGGAGTGTCTTCAGTCAGAACAGTCACTGAACCTCACTTCCTAGGGGCTTTTCTTAATAATTGCCTGTGTTCAGCAGGACAGTTTAGATGACCTACTGAAGTCCATTCTGTATTTATAATCCATGATCATTAGTTATTAGCCAGGAGAAACGATAAAATGGTAAAGTTGTAGGACGACCCAAAACCTGGTAAGTTTCTCAAAGCGACCAGCAGTCATACAGTGTGATCTAGAACATATGCAAGCTGAACTCATGCAAGATGTTATTTAGAACAGGCACGATAAGGCTCATCACAGTGACTGTGTTGCACTTTGATAATAAAGAACTGTGTTTTTAAAAAAGGCAGCTCCCTGAGGGAAAAAGAATTCCCTGAGGGAAACCAGATGAAGACTGACTCTTTTTAAAATAAATCACTGAAGAGACCAAGCCCCATTCACAACTGTGAAAAGGAAATGTTAACCAGGAAAGGGTCTAAAGTACTTACCTCTGCCTGAGGAACTCAGTGAGAGGATACTGAGCTCAGTGCTAAGGTTTGCATTTGAAGAACAATGGCTTCCACCCACTGTAAAGTTTGGGGGATTTTTCTTGTTCTTTTTCTTTAGTTTCCAAGAAACAAAGGTTCCAGAACAGTGTAGGGAGAGATTGGAGACAGCACTAGGGAGAAAGACTAAAGAAGGTTGGTAGAGAAGCTTAATAAAAATCACTGCTAGAAGATAAACTGATGACAGAATATAAATGCTTCCATGAAGAAAAGATGACCTCTATAAAGATTGTTTAATGTAACAAAAAAAGGACAGAATTCAGTCTTTTTAAAGCCAGGCAAATTCAGGCGGGAAATCAAACATGTTTTAATGGATAATTAAGCACTGAAAACGTTTCTTTACAATCTTATTAAATAGCCATCTCCCTTTAAATGCATCCTCTGTGACGCTCTGCCTCCCTGAAAATATATATTTTTTAACTCAGTCATGAGCATTAAAAAGAATTGCTGAGTGATAATCTGTGGCCTGAGTGATCCAGGAAGTCAAATCACAAGGCAATAGTGATGGGTTAAGACAGTGGGACCCAATTCTTCCAAGTCCTTGTCCAAACTCCTTGTGTGCTATTATACCCTCTAAAATTCTTGCACAGACCTAATCTTTTCGTGTTCTCTATATAACCTTTCCAGTAGGTGAAGTGTCACTTACCTCTGTGCACAAAATATTTGACTAAATCACAACATCAGAAGGGTATTACTGGTGATATTACACTAAGCCATAGTTCTGCCTCCAGTAGATCCACCTCCATGTCTCTTTGGACTATTTTTGACTTAAAGAGCATTAAAATGCATCCATTCCTGGAGATATCTTCCAGATCCTTAGAACGCAGTACAAATTCACTATGACTAGCAATTTTTTGTGCATCTTCTACTTGCTGAAGCAAAAAAACACAAAAAAAACCGAAACAAAACAAATTTAAAAAAGAAAAGGTGGTATTTTCCCCAGCAATTTAATTATGTATTTTGTGTTTTGACCTCCTTGACAAGATAATATTTAGAATTTCACTGATAATCCTCTTGGTTGCTAAGTGACAGTAGAACTGAAGATGAGGAAAATTCAGTTTGCAGGAGAGCACCCACAGAACACTGGAACACTGTTCTCAAGATAACACTTGTACTATTACAGTACAACACATGTCATGGAAAATGATAAGATAAAGAACATCCAAGAAAGGGACTCCTCCAGGAAAGCTGATGGTTTGCAAATTTGAACTGAAGCAGTCATTGCTCAAAAAAATAAATGAGTTTCAGAGTGAAATCTATGTTCTCATATAAAATTGATACTTCTAGCTCATACAGCAGCCACTTACAGGGCTCTGATTCAGTGATTTCTTGAGCTTGCTGCCATAACCCAGCCCTGCAAGGAAATGTGGGGTATCAGTGGCTAAGTTTATTCCCCAGAAGATTTGATCCCTCTGAAGGTGCAATCAAGCTATTCTGCAAGTGGCAGGCTGACATTTCATGATCTCTGGTCCCTGTTCTTGTGGGAAAATTTAGCTTGTCAGATGTCTGCTGGAAACTCAACACAGCAGAGAGGAGGCAGTCTAGGAAGTTCCTGGAGTGTGTGGAAGAGATCTTATAAGACTTTTATGGCCTTCAGAAGAAGAGGTGGGCAACTCAGAAAGAATTCAAAGCGGCTAGGTCATGTAGAGAGAAAATTAGAAAGGTGAAAGCTTAGCTAGAACTCAGTCACTGCAGTGAAAGATATTAAAGTGTTTTATAAATATATCATCAACAAAAGGAGGGCTAAGGAATATCTCCATACTTTATTTTCACTGAGGAGAAGGGAAAGGCTGAAGTATTTAATGCCTTCTTTGCCTCAGTCTTCAACAGTGAGACTGATATCCTCAAGGTCTACCCCCTGAGCTGGTAGACAGGGATGAGTAGAAGGCTAGGCCCCCTGTAATCCAGAAGGAAGTAGTCAGTGACCTGCTGAGCCATTTAGACACTCAAAAGTCCATGAGGCTGGATGGGATCCACCCAAGGGTACTGAGGGAGCTGGTGGAAGAGCAGACCAAGCCACTCTTCATTGTTTACCAGCAGTCCTGGCTCACTGGGGAGATTCCAGTTGGCTGGAGGTCAGCAAATGTGACATCCATCTATGAGAACAGCTGGAAGGAGCATCTGGGGAGCTACAGTCCTGTCAGCCTGAGCTCAGTGCCCAGGAGGCTTATGGACCAGATCACCCTGAGCGCTGTCATACAGGATAACCAGGGAATCAGGCCCAAAAATCATGAGTTTAAAAAAAGCAGGTCCTTCTCGATGTCCTTCTATGATCAGGTGACCCACCACATAGATGAGGGAAAAGCTGTGGATGTAATCTACCTGGACTCCAGTAAATTTTTTTATACTGTTTGCCATGGCATTCTCCTGGAGAAGCTGGCAGCCCATGGCTTGGACTGCTGCACTCTTGTCTGGGTTAAAAACTGGCTGGATGGCCAGGCCCAGAGAGGTGTGGTGAATGGAGCTACATCCAGCTGGCAGAACGCCAGTGGTGTTCCCCAGCACTCAGTAGTGGGGTAAGTTCTGTTTAATATCTTGTCTGGTGATCTGGGTCAAGGGTACTCTCAGCCAGTTGGCAGATGACACCAAGTTGGGTGAGAATGTTGATCTGCTGGAAGGCAGGAAGGCTGTGCAGTGGGATCTTGACAGGCTGGATCGATGATTTGAGGTCACCTGTATGATATTTAAGACGGTCAAGTGCCATGTCCTGCCCTTGGGTCACAACAACCCCTGCAGTGCTCCAGGCTGGGCGGCAGAGTGGCAGGAAAACTGCCCAGCAGAAAAGGACCTGGGTGTGATTGTTGACAGCAGCTGAACACGAGCCAGAATGTGCCCATGCCAGTGGCAGGTCAGTGGCACTCTGGTCTGTCTATCAAGGATAAAGTGACCAGCAGGATCAGGGAACTGATCCTTCCTTTGTCCCTCTGATTTGATGTGGCACATGGGACATGGTCTAGTTAGTATGGTGGTGTTTGGTCAAATGTCGGGCTTGACCATCTTAAAGGTCTTTTCCAACTTTAATGACCCTATGATCAGTATTTTTATAGTTCTGAGGAGTGCTCTGTTTCCATGTGGCTGCCTCAGAAAGGGTTAAGGACCGCCTACTACACTCATCCTTTGGGAATGACTGGAGACATTCTGCATGCACTGTTGAGGATATATCTCAATCTTTGTTTGCTGGCCCCTGGTATCCTAAGAACACCTAAACCTCTCTGGGGCTTATACAGTCCTGCATTCAATCAGCAGCCTCGTTGTGGATTTGAATCATATGAAAGGGCAATGACACAGCAGAGCAATATCTTACCACACAATTTATTTTTTTCAGACCAGGAAAGACGTGTGTGTGTGTGTGTGTGTGTGTGTGTGTGTGTGTGTGTGTGTGTGTGTGTGTGTGTATCTCTGAAAAATAAAAGGAAGCCCATGCCAAAATTTCATGTGGTGAGTCATGTCTACAACTATATTGGGGGGAAAGGCGTTTTGAATTTTGGTTTTATTCCTCATTGTCCTGGTCTGATTTCATTGGTAATAAATTAAATTAATTCCCCAAAACCAAGTCTGTTTGTCCATGATGGAACTGGTGAACTTTTTGTTCTCTTTTCTCTTCCCTATCCAGTTGAGGAGGGGAGTGACAGAGCAACTTTGGTGGGCACCTGGTATCCACCCACCACAATCACAAATATCAATTTTACTTTATTTTTCCTTGTAAATATTCTAAAAGAATACTTGGAATGTTAATGCAGATTAAGATTACCTGTTCTTGAAATCTTACCTTTGTTTTGTATTTGTTTTGTTTTTTTTTTTTTTTGAAATAGGTATATTATAGGAGTATGGTCTTTATGTTCAGCAATCTGGCAGAACAAGATTAATTTAGAACTCCAAAGAGCAATTTTGTTTAGTTTATTGTTTTGTTTTTGTCTTGAATCTTCCAGTGAGGTGGAATGACTATATCCCATCTGTTTCATTTTACACTTCTATACTTGTAACACTTTAGTATTTTCTGTGTTATTTTGCCCACTTACAGGACAGACCAGCTGGCCACAGATCCAATTTAGGCAGCTGCTAGATGCTCCACTGAGGGAGTACCTGTGCCAGGGAGGGTTATTAAACTGATTTGCAACCTTCACATGAAGTTGTGAATATCTACTTGTAGAATAAGCATTCTCTTGCTGTTTCAGTCAGTGGATTAACACAGTACTTCTCACATCTCAAACTGGTTCACAGCATGTTATTTCTGATTAATTGACAAACATGGCTTCAGAAGACTAGCTTGGTTCAATGTATTTATTGAGTGAAACTGTAAAAGACCATACTTCATGAACAAGATAAAGATTTAAAAACATGTGTTATAAAGTCCCTTGCTCTTGTTCCAGCTATAAGCAGCCAACTGAAATGAAAACAAATTTTTGACATGCAGGTTTATATTTTCAGTCACTGTTTATTAGTTAATTGCATGTTTTCTGTACCCTGACATAATCTCTATTTGACCATCTAATAGGCAGCTGTACCATTCTACTAAAATATTAGTCATAAAGACCATCTAAAGGCCTCCCTGTTTTTTAGCAGCCATCTGGTTGTTAGAGAAAGCCTGGCTCAGAGGAAAAGTAGGAAAAATGCAGAACTCCAGAACAGCTCACATTGAGGAGGAAAAACATAATAGTTCTGGGTTAGCAATCTAACAACCCACCCAAAACTGCTGGGTGAAATATGAAAAAGGGAAAAAATTATCCCAGCCTAGTGCTGCATAGCAGAGCATCTTGGAAGTTCATGAAACAGCTTACTATGAACACATAAAACCTTGTGACAATGGATAGCAAAAATAATGGATAGTTAAAATAATGGACGATAACAGGAGCAATTGAGACAAGATTTCATATTTTTAAAGAATCTCTGGTATTTTTACAATAAACTGTGATTTAACATATCAAATTGCTCACTACAGACAAATTTAGTAGATGAATCCCAGCAGAGGAACAGAGCCAACAATTATTTTAAAACTATAGGCCGGTTTTATAAGCAAACCTTCATGCTACCTGCTAATATCCATTTTGTTGCTATTTTTCAGCAGTTTCTAGGTTTGGTTTGCAGCAAGGAATAAAGAACAAGAACTTGTACCTCTCACCTTCAAATCAGGCACCAGGCAGGTAGCACTGCCCTACACATCTCTGTAGGACATTCACAAATTCGTAAATGTTGTTATGTTCCTCCTCTGTCTCCTCTATAGACATGCAAGTGAACATTTGCATTTGTATGTACAGAATTTTTATTTATGGTATAAATGCAGATTTTGCTATGACACCTCAAGTATTCAATATTCTCCAGGAAAAGCTAAAAGTTACTTTATATCCTTAAACTGGGCTTTTTAACACCTATAATTAATGAATATTCTCATCTTGAAAACACTTTTTTGGCAGTTATGAGGATTATTGAGTTGACGTTATGAAAGTACCTGGAAAGCAAAAATGCCTCATTAGATCTTAGGTATTATTTGTATTATTATTTATGTGGTAAAGGTTTTGGTTGACCTTCAATAGCACTGGCTGTTGGGTATTTTCATTCATGTTATATATCATTTCAGGGATACATTTTACCCAGACAAAGATAAAATTTTTCGTGGGAGGGGGGAAATTTTCATTGTATTTATTTTTCTTATATTAAAATAAATCTGGAGCTGGTTCTCCAACGGCTGTCAGAGGCCTGACTTGGCCCCCCAAGCTGTTGCATTGTCTGTCATCCCTGTGGGACCAGGCAGGACAAAGGGGTCCCTCACCCAGAATCTCCTGGACTGTTTTAACCTGTCCTTTAATTTCTGACTGTAGGAGCTAGGATTGAGAACTTGAGGAGATGTTTAGCTGGGATACTGTGGGCTGAACACAATTCACATGAGCTGAAGGAGAGTGTCCAAGGTGATGTGTATATGTGAAATGTGAAGTGTAAGGAGAAGAAGGAGAAGGTGATGATCTGGAAAGAACATCTGGGATCCAAGACCAAGCATTCCCTCCATGGATTTAAGGGATGAGAAGGCAAACACCTTTGAGAACTTAACATTTCTCTGCCCTCATTTTCTCTGTCATTTTATGCTCTCCACATACTGGTTTTGAGAGATAAAATGAATGTCAATAAATTATTTTGAGCATCTCAGATGAGTGATTTGAACCAGGAGCTGGATTATGACTGGGTAAGGCACAGTATGGTCATGGCAACAAAAAGGATCATCTTGACAGATGGTGAAGTTGATATTTTTGTCACTTTGGTTCTCTTTTCACATTCATTTTAGAGTAAACTGGGTGATTTTTCCTGGAATGATGAGCTGTCTGCCTGGACATGTGTATGCCTAGATGAAACATATCCAGAGCTTTATATAGATCCAGCTTTCCTTCTTTTTAAATAAATGGCAAACCTCTTGCTGCCTGTATTAAAAGAAGAAATGAGGCCTTTGTTCAACTGTTTTGTCTCCAAACTACTTACATTTCAAGATAAATCCACTACCCTTGCCAGACAGCTTTTTAGAAGACTGTGGCAATTAGAAATCCAGGAAGAACAGATTTGTTGCTCTATTTCTACAGCTAGGCCAGACACCGGCAATGAAAAAAGAAGCTGGCTCAGAACAAGGTGAAAATTCTAAACTTTCAGACTTACCAGTTCTGAAAGTTCCTCATGAAAATCCGCCTTTTCATATCTAATAATAGCCAGATGGAAGATTTCTATATCTTTTAACAGTTAAGAGGTTTGCTTTATCGTATTCAGAGTACTTTCTTTTTTTTCAAATGTTGATCTCAGTTATTACAGTAGAAATTTACAGACATGTTTGAGGGGTTTTGTCTTATTGTGACAATAGCTAACTGAAGCTCCTCTGTGACAAGGTGACCCTCCAAGCAGATGAGGTAAATCTGTGAATGCTGGCTACCTGGGCTTTAGTAAAGCCTTTGACACTGTTTTTCACAGTATTCTCCTGGAATACTGGCTTCCCATGGGCAGCGTATGAGCAGAAAGGTGATTGGATGGTGGAACACATGGACAGCAGATGAGCAGACAGGTGATTGGCTGGTGGAACACATGGACAGAGTGTGGGCAGACAGGTGATTGGCTGGTGGAACACATGGACAGCAGATGAGCAGAAAGGTGATTGGATGGCGGAACGCATGGACAGCAGATGAGCAGGAAGCTGATTGGATGGTGGAACACATGGACAGCAGATGAGCAGAAAGGTGATTGGATGAAGGGACACGTGGACAGCGTATGAGCAGAAAGCTGATTGGATGAAGGGACACATGGTCAGCATATGAGCAGAAAGGTGATTGGATGGTGGAACGCGTGGACAGCAGCGCTGCAGCTGGGCCAGCCAATGGGTGCCTTTTTCTGTTGAGTTCTGCTAGGTCTCGGTTTAGTTTCAGTGATGTCAGGTAGAGATTAAAGGTATATAAAGGGTGAGTTTTTCCAATAAAGAGATCTCCTTTGGATGCATAAGGGGGTCCATGTGGCTTTGTTCCCCACTGCCACGCTGGTCAACAGCAGCTGAACATGAGCCAGAGTGTGCCCAGGTGGCCAAGAAGGTCGACGGCATCCTGGCCTCTGTGTGCAAGAGTGTGGCCAGTAGGGTCAGGGCAGGGATTGTCTCCCTGTGCTGGGCACTGGGGAGGCCACACCTCAAATCCTGTATCCAGTTTTGGGCCTCTCACTACAGGAAAGACATTTAGGGGCCCTAGTGTGTCCAGAGAAGGGCAACGGAGCTGGGGAAGGGTCTGGAGCACCAGTCTGAGGAGGAGCAGCTGAGGGAGCTGGGGGTGTTCAGCCTGGAGAAAAGGAGGCTCGAGAGGAACCTCGTCACTCTCTACCACTGCCTGAAAGGAGGCTGTACTCAGGTGGGGGTCATTCTCTTCTCCCAGGTAACAAGAGACAGGAAAAGAGGAAATGGCCTCAATTTGCACCAAGGGAGGTTCAGGTTAGGACAAGTTTCTTCACCTAAGGGTTGTGAAAGCATTGGAAAAGGCTGCCCAGGAAAGTGATTCACGCAGCGTCCTTGAAGGTATTTAAAAGATTTCTAAGTGTGGTGCTCAAGGACATGGTTTAGTGGCAGACTTAGCAATGCTGGGTTAACAGTTGGACTTGATGGTCTTGGAGGTTTTTTCCAACGTAAATTATTCCATGACCCTATGATAAACATAAATATAAAAGTCAATATAGTCAACAAGACCAGAACTCATGCCATCAAGTGCAAATTTTGTTTCTAAATGTACCCATTTCATGTCAAGCAAAATGTGAAAGATGTAAAATAAATCCTAAAGATTAATATAAAAATTAGCAGTGTATGTTTGTACGTATAAACATGTTTTCAGAACTTTGCCTGATTCTGGTTTCTGCTCCTCACCTGTCATGCTTACTCTAGTTTCATCAGATGGGAGAGAAAATGCCTGAATTAAATGTCAGTTGTTCAGAATGTCCAGGAACAATATCCTGACAGCTTTCAGCAATTCGCTTAATGAAAGACAGGTGCTGGATTTGAAGAGCTAAACAAACTGTCTTTTGATTTGAACTGTTTAGGACAGAGGCACCTTCACTATGAGCACGAATCAGACAGATGTACTTCTTAACAATGTCTGCCAGTCGCTTACTATGGATCTTAGATCAAAAAGTAATTTTCCTCTATTCCAGAGACAGTACATCAGATATCTGCTGAATTAAGAAACGTCACATCTTCTGCTTTCCCTGTCACCATTTACCAGCAGATATGAACTTGGATATGAACCACCAGTTGTTTGTCTTTTCCATTAAACCTGACTTCTCTGTAAAGCAAAATTGCATTTATAAAAACCTTACTTGAGAAAAAAGTACCTGGACTACCTGTGTGTGTGTGTATCAATATTCAGCATCCCAATTTCTAATGGCTAAAGTGAACACGTGATTAAAAGCAGGAAAAAACTGTATAGAGCAAACAAATCTCATAACAGTGTCACATTGTTTCCCCTCTGAGGTCTAGCAGAAAGTCAGGTTTCCAACTGGGAACGGCAGACCTGTTCTGGACAGCAGCTGGGAGCCTCTCCTTGCTCCACACAACACACGGGATGGAAGAAGTGCTTCACTGCTTGGTGGAAGGAGGACTAAATGGCTCTGCTACAAGGTCCACAACTCCAGAATGAAAGAGTCTCGGGATTTTGGGTGTCAGAGGAAGAACTATTCACTCTTATTTCAACTAGCACTTCCTTCCCTTTTTTATTTCTGTCTTTGCCTCCTTCTTATCTCTTAGGGACAGATGCAACACAAGTGTCTCTGCTCTGCAAACCACTGTGGAGGATAGTGATGTTCACTGGTGTTTCAGTCTTCTCGGGGAAGAGAAGCAGAAGGATGGAAAGAGAGACCTGCTTAGCATAGGAATGAAACATTTTCCTGTTTTTCCTAGCAAGGGCTGCCTGTGAGAGCAGGGCTGTGTTTTCAGACCCGTCTGTCTGCAGGCAAGACCTAGCATCACTAGGGTTCGCAAGAGAGCCGCAGGAGCCAGCCTTGGCTTGCTGCAGGAGCCGCTGCTCCTCCGCTAAGCCCGGGCTGTGAGGCGGCTGCCAGGGATGGATGGAAATCAGGCATGGATGGAAACCTTGGGAGGGCAATCTGCACAGCAGGAAGTCCTACAGCCTCTGCCACAAAATACAGAGGGATGCCCTGCTACCTGAAGGAATCAGGTTCTGCAGGTGCTGCCAGCTGTGTCTGTGGAAGCGGGTCCTTCAGACTCTGCACAGGTCTCTGCTGGTTGCTGCCCTCCGTCTGGTTGTGCTGCTCCTGTTCCTGGGCTGTTTATGAGCTCTCAGCAGGCAAACACTGGTGTGACATTTTTTCCTAAATCTCATTCCCATGCAAGCCCTGACAGAGTGAGAAAAGTGTTTTTTTTAAAAAAAACCACTATGTTGTTACAACCAAACAAACACCTCTGAACAGTGAAATGACCTGTCATTAGTTCATAATTAATCACATGGCTTCTCCTGGCACAGGGGATGACACCACCGCTGGCATCAGCTCAGTGTGAGCTGTGCCTTGACACCAGCACCAGCACTTCACTGTCATCTCCCTCCCATTCCAGCACCCTTGGAAAGCGCTGCTGGGAAGGGGAACGTGACCAGCTGCATTTCTGAAGCACATTGAAAGCCGTTTCTGTCTGCTGTGTCTCCACAGAGCTGGGACAACTTGACATAATTATTGTGCCACAGAAACCCTTTTCTAAACAACACAGTTGCTGTCAGAAAGCTCCTTGATAGACACTCACTGATGGATTTTAAAAATAATTGGTTCATATTTTCACAGGTGCTGAGTTTGTAATCCAGTCTTTTCATTACAGGGTAGGGTAAAATGAATTAAGAAGAAAGTGCCAAGGCATCACTGAGGTAAAGTAGATCACCTGCTTCTGAACTTGAAGAAAGAAAACAGCAAGCTTTCTACCTATTCCTGCTTAATTAACATCTCATTTGCATTTAGTTATGCAGCTGCTCAGCTGCACTCAAAAAATGTGCAGCTCTGAGATACGGGAGACCCTGAAAACAGCATTTGGGCAAAGAATCCTCCTCACCCATTGTGTGCCCACAGGCCATGCTAAGCCAAATAACTGATCAGACTGAGACCCATGTGCTGGGAAGAGTCGTAGTTTAATGGGCATAGCAGTGGCTTCAGAAGGGAAAATATATTATTTAATACATGACTTATCCCCCTGTACTGAATCCTAAAGTGTCTTCCTTTGTGCAAGGTGAGTGTCTGAGCAATGTTTGGTGGAAGAGTAACCTAACAGAGTCTTATCCCTGTTTTAAGATTTGGTCCCCTTGTGACTGTCATTCAGATAAGGACATTGTCCCTAGGAAATACAGATTTTCTCCATTCCTAAAAATTGCTCATCACATCTGATTTAGTTGAAATTGCCCTTTGGGGGCACACAGATGATTCACTAGTACAAAGTCAGTTTGACCTCAACACTGCTTTAAAGAAGGGCAAAGCAACATCTCTTCAGGCCTGTAGAAAGCAAATCTCTTGCTGATGTCAAAGCCTTTACACCAAGGTTTTGCAGCACCAGGATCTTCTTGGGCTCCATTTTAGTTGTCTTATACTGGTCTGAGTGATTACAGGAATGTGTAAGAGCTCTTTGGGCTTTCTTAATCTGTTGGGTGGCATTTGTAGTGCCTCTTGACCTCATTTTCTAGAGGAGGCAAAGAGCGCAGGAAGAGGTTAGGAGAGCTGTATCTGACAGCTTCTGGGAAAAAAAAAAACGTGGTCTGGAAGAGATGTGGAGAGCCAGAAATCCTCCAGCAGTATCCAGGGATCCCTGCAGCTGTGTGCTGAAATGTGAAGAATGGAAAAATGGATTGTTGGGGAATAAGGGTCTTCCAAGGACTGACATCCTGATTTCTGAGATTCCTCTACAAGCCACTCAAAACCCAAGTAGATTTCAGGTAATCTGTGCATTAGTAAACCAACTGACCCAGATAAGAAATTTAGGGACCTTGTCAGCTTTCCATTTGTAGGCAAATTTCCATTTCCATTTGTAGGAACAGCTAAGTTCCTTATAAAAATAAAAATATCAAGCAGTAACAGTTCCACTCTAAATATATAATTTTATGAAACAGAAGAAAGGTACATTAAAGTGGTTTTGGAGTGACTCATCACAGGCTGTTCATACCTGTGAATCCAAAGGAGGGCTGCACAGACTGTCAGAGGGCTGGAGCACCTTTCCTGTGTGGACAGGCAGAGAGAGTTGGGGCTATTCAGTCTGCAGAACAGAAATCTCCAGGAAGCTCTTACTTTGTCCTTTCAGCATCAAAAGCAGCCTACAGGAAAGCTGGAGAAACATTTTTTATAAGAGTGTGTCAAGATATATAATAAGGGGGGATTGCTTTAAACTGGAAGAGGGTAGGATATTAGATTGGATATTAGGAAGAAGTTTTTTACAAGAGGTTAGTGGAAAACTAGGTTTTTCTGTCAGGTTGCCAGAGAGGTGGTAGGTGCCCATCCCTGGAAACATTCAATGCCAGGCTGGACAAGGCTCTGAGCAACTTGACTTATTTGAAAATGCCCCTGCTCAGGGCAAGGGGATTGGACTAGATGACCTTTAAAGGTCCTTTCCAACCCAAACCATTCTACAATTCTATGATTCTGTGAATATTCCAGTAAGAGGCAGAGTGAAGCAAGGGGTCAAGGGAAACAATCTGGGAGCATAAAAAAAATGAAGGATCATGCTGATGAGTCCAAGAGTTCATCCTGGAGGCAAAATTAGGAGTTTTCATGTTAAGAACTGTGGTGAATCTTGGACAGAAAGTAGGGATGTTTTTGCTCATTTAATTTCTCCTGCTTTCAGGAAATGAGATTTTGTATAGTCATAGAATCATAGGCTTATTTGGGTTGAAAGGGAGTTAAAAATCGTCCAGTTCAAATACTCCTTCTGTGGGCAGGGACGTCTTCCATTAGACGTTGTTCAGAATCCCACCCAAACTGGTCTTGGACACTTCCAGGGATGGAACATC
>VYZR01000122.1:7347-17722 GCA_013400675.1 Oxylabes madagascariensis | reverse complement strand
AGGCAGTTATAGAAAGGTAGTGGTTTAATGTTACTTTTTTTTTTTTTAATTTAGTAAAAAGACAGGATGAAGACTATGATGAACAAGTCGAAGAGTCATTACAAGATGAAGTAAGTTAGTTTGAAGAGGTTTTCTACTCATCAAGTACCAGGACGGAAGTATTGCACAAATATGCTTTCTACTCATTTAGGGCATAGTGCATCCTCAGAGTTATTTCTTCGTAGAAGAATCTGGTTACCATAGTCCTTCAAAACTTTCAATAAGAAATGGGTCACACTACATTTGTGAACTAGAAAATATGAAAGGTTTCCTTGTCTGATATGCTGAAGTAAGAAGTTCAGCTTTTTATTTTCTCCATCTGCTTAAACAGTTCTTGGATGACATAAACGCTGATACAGATTTGACAGCAGACTATTTAATTACAGAATAAGCTGTGTTGGAAGGAACCCACAAGGATCATTGACTCCAGCTCCTGCCCCTGCACAGGACATCCCAAGAATCCCACCAAGTGCCTGAGAGCGTTGTCCAAATACTTTGTGAGCTCTGTCAGGCTTGGTGCTGTGACCACTTCCCTGGGAAGCCTGTTCCAGTGCCCAGTCACTTGAAGGTGAAGAGCCTTTTTCTAATATCCAACCAAAACCTTTCCTGACACAACTTGAAGCCATTCCTTTTGGTCCTGTCACCGGTCACCACATAGAAGAGCTCAGTGCCTGCCCCTCCTCTTCCCCCAGTGAGGAAATTGTAACTGCAGTGGGGTCGTCCCTTGGGTCTAGCCTTGCTGACTTGCTTTTTCTTTGAGGCTTGCAACCTGGGGCCTCTATACCTCTGATCCCAAAACGTCTGATGTGTCATGTCAGGAGCCTATCTCAAAAAGTATAGCACAAAAACAGTGTCAGAAAAGGACAGCAGGATAAACAGCTGCCATCATGTGTTTGCTTATGAGGGAATACCAAAGTGACTACTTAACTACTTCCACACTAGGGTACCAAAGTGAGTTAATAGTTTAAAGTGGAGGTGGTTGTAGAAGAGATACAATGATTTTATGACATCATTATTAGTATGGAGAGAGAGTAATAATAAATGACCGCTGCTGATAACATGACACAAAGGATACTCAGTAAATTTAAGAATTAAGAAATTTCTTTGCTGCACAATGCAGGTATGAAGCTTGATCACATGAGTCTAACCTGTACACAGACTCCAGAAATCATACACTGTATGTAAATACTGTCTTAAGTAACAGTGCGGTCCTTGAACCTCTTTTTAGGCTTTTTAGAATTAGACCAGCATTTAAGAGGATAGATTTTTGTTGCCTCCAAGACCCTTTTATTTCTTATGTGTCACAGTGTACTGAGAGAAAATGCAAGCAGGCACCAGTTTCAGAAAAGCTGAGTCCCTATTCTACAGAGTTGCAAGGCATTTTTAAAAGTGTTCTAATGTTTGCTGATTTTTCTGTAAAGTCTGGAGAAAGACTTGTCTGCATTACCCTGTGAAAAGAGGAGCAGGATGAGGACATCACTTGCCATATGGACAGAATTAACAAATGAGTAACATTTGGATATACACCTTTGGTCTCAGAGGATCTTTATGTAGCCCTTACCTCAAGGCAGCAGAAATACAAGAAGCGCAGAAGTCGTGAAAGTTATTCAAACAGTAGTTTTAGATCCAGCCCTCACTTCAGCAATAACTAAACTGCTGATTTGGTAGAGAGTGGAAGGCGTACGCCAAGCAAGAGTAACACTCTCTTCCCCAAGCATCTGGTATCAACTATTGGTCAACAGGCAGTACTGGGCTAGGTGGACCTTGTGGTGTGCTGCAGCAGTTCTCCACCTCTTAATGTCATTGTGTGCATGTTCCAGGGTTCCTGCTTGAGTTGTGCCTTGACAATGCAGAAGTTGGCTTGCTAGGAAGGGCTTAAATATCCAGTTGTGGGAAGCTGCCTGTTACAAAAGAAATAGTTACTAGTTTGTCACCAGAAGGTGAGAAAGATGAAGGTCACTAGGAACCAGAAACTAGCTGTACTGTTTTCCCTGCCTGTAAAAGTATAAACTGGTTAAAGGGACCATACTGAGTACAACATAAGTTGCTGTAAAATAAAGTTGGAGTTTTCCAGCATAAGTGTGTTTAGGGAATAATCCTCACCTGTAGATATAACTCGAATTTATAGCTCTGCAGTAAGGCTCTTTATTTGACCAGTTTGATGTATTACCTAGGCAAGGTGAAAAATTAATTTAGACAACAAGAGGAGGAGAATAGTATTTATTGTATTTTTGTCACAGTCTCTATCACAAAGGCATTTATCTATGTACTTTTCCATAAAAGCTTCTTATAGTATCTGTAAGGTACAGAACAGGAAAAAAGGCCTTGTGCCTTCTGTAAAGGGAGCCCATTTAAGCAGTAAATTTGCACAAGACAGTTTTGTCTTGATGTGATTTTTCTGTCCCTGAAACAAATCTGCAAGTCCTAGGCAACTGAGTTCTAGCGATCCACTTAGATTTTTAAGAAGGGTGAAAAGGAGGACTCCTGGAACTACCAGTCAGTCAGTCTCACTCTGTGCCCAGTACCATCATTGAACACATCTTCCTGACCGCTGTGGAAGACAGGGAGGTGATTAGAGACAGCTGATATAGCTTCCAAAATGCAAATCGTGCCTGATTAATTTAATGAGTTCTGTGATGGAGTGACTGTATTGATGGATTAAGGAAGAGCAACTGATGTTACCTGTCTTGATTTCTGTAAGGCCTTTAAGAGGGTCCCACACATCCTTGTCACCAATTTGAGGAGACCCATATTTGATGAATTCAGAAGATAAGGAATTGAATGGATGGCCATGTTAAAAAAAGCTCCATTCAGTGCTTCAGTATCCACATGACAGTAACAAGGGATGTCCCTTGAGACATTGGAACATGTTGCCTAGAGACAGATGTGGATGCCCCATTCCTGGGAATGATCAGGGCCAGGTTGGATGGAGCTCTGAGCAACTCGGTCTAATGGGAAGTGTCCTTGACTAGTGGGGTGTCTTGCCCATGGCAGGTGCTTTGGAACAAGATGATTTTTTAAGGTGCCTTCCAACCCAAACCATTTTGTTATTCTATCATTCTGCAATTAGACAAATAATTGAAAATCAGTGAACTTAAAAAAAAATTGGTTTTACAAAAAAGTCAACTTTATTCCATTAGCGTAGACACCTTAGCACTTCATGTGAGTTCCATTCCCTTAAAGATTGTTGGTCTTCATGTGAATTGTATCCTTTTCCTTTCAGGATGACAGTGACGTTTATATTTTGACTAAAGTATCAGACATTTTGCACTCAATATTCAGTAGTTACAAGGAGAAGGTACTGCCATGGTTTGAAAGGTTACTTCCACTAATTGTCAACCTAATTGTAAGTACCTTGTTTTCCTCTAATTTAAATTTAATTATTTTTTCTGATGCGTTAATATGCCCTCCATGCTGAAGTCTTAGAGAACTTGGTAGATAGAATGTAGCAATTATTGTCCTACAAAATAAAAGATTTATTCTAGATCAAGGATGAAGTTGTTGCCCCATGCTTTTTGAGCAGGGTCGCTGCTGTGCTACTTAAAATCTGTGTTGCAAGATCCAGGATCATTGACACGCTCAACTGTTTTGAGAAATTTAATTTCCTTGAGACTGTCCAGTATCTCTAAAATGGATTTCAAGAGGAGGGAAAAAAACTATTGCAGAATCGTGGGGAAAAATTGAGACTGATAGATGTAATGGAGTGTGAAATAGAGGTGCAAAGATAGACACCTGGATTTTGTTTTGTTCATGGTATTGCTGGAATGATCACTACTGCAAATCACGTGGTTTTAGGATTGAATTTATTCCGTGGAGATTTTAACAACAGTATTAGACCACCGTTATGTGATTGTTGTTGATATAGTCATTGGCTGTACAATAATTTCAAGGTGTCTCAACTGTTGGGTGTTTGTTCCGCAGTGTCCGCATCGGCCGTGGCCAGACCGGCAGTGGGGGCTGTGCATTTTTGACGATGTGGTGGAGCACTGCAGCCCCGCCTCCTTCAAGTATGCCGAGTACTTCCTGAGGCCCATGCTGGAGTCGGTGTGTGACAGCAGCCCCGAGGTTCGGCAGGCGGCTGCCTACGGAGTGGGAGTGATGGCGCAGTTCGGCGGGGACAGCTACCGGCCCGTCTGCCCAGGTATGGACCCGCGGCCGACAAAGCTCTCTGAATGGGGGGTTAGGGGGAAGAAATAAAAACAGCTTACCTTTTCGTTGGTGAGGTCTCTTCCCCTTGGCAGTGAAATAGATTGCCAGTATTACCTGTGTTGTAGACTGAGGATGGATTGGTGAAGTACCTGAGTTCCACAGGCTTTTATTGTTGTTCCACTTAGTAGCATTTCTGTTATTCAGCAGCACTGACTGCTTAGCAAACTTGATTTACATATTCTTGTTTAAAATACAATCTGGCATGCAAATGTTAATTTCATAAAAACCATCTTCTTGATACACAGCTGTCTCATGACAGTAGGCTTTCTACTAATATCGATGTGGTTACATATTCATGCAAAAGCCTTTGTATGTCTGGAAAAACTACACAAGAGACCTATATTAGGGAATAGTCTAGAATATGACTTGTGTGGCTCTCTGCTTTCTAATTATATAAAAAGGAGCCTGATTTCTGTAAAGTAAAAAGTTAAATGACTGTGATAGTACTTATAAGAAACACTGTCCTTTCTTTCTGAATGTTTCAAATTTCTTTGAAACTTCAAATTAATCTTAAATGTAAAAATTGTCTGCTTGCACACTTCTTGCCAGTCAAAGTTAATTTTGCACACTAAGTAGCTCCCCTTATCTTAAGGTGCCTTCCAATTTTTTTCTTTAATATCTAGTCACCTAAGTATGTATTTCAAATATGTGTTTCTCATGAATATTAAATGAAAGCTGAATTAAATGATGTAAGAAAATAAGAATCATCTGATGCGGATTAACATAAATCTTGCCTACATCAATCAGGGTTGTAATTTTCATTGTTAATGTAAATGTAACTGTTACATGATAACAATCAGGATAAGGTGTCTTTTTAAAAAGAAAAGAAAAAGCAGTGTGGGAAGCCTTGCAATGAATCATTAAGAGCATGAGAATTTAGAATTGTCTAGACAGTTCTGATTTTGAAATTTTTTGAGCTTTTTAGCATCTGTTGAAGTCTAATTTTATTTTTCATTAATTACACTTTATCTTACCCCACTTAAACTTTGTAATATCTTTGATCCTTCTCTTTATATTTGGACAAATAATCCTTGATTATGCCCAGACACTTGGCTTCTCCTTAAGTTGAATTTTAGATAAAAGAAGCTTTCAGGTTTACAGCATACAGTTTATCAGCAGACACCTCAAAAGTATTCTAAATCCTTTTGTGCATATATGAACAAACTTTGTGATTTATTTTTACATAGATGAAGATATACTGTGATTAGAAACAAAGTAAATCCATGACATTAGACATTATCTGCCCCACAGGTTTTGATACATCTCTGAAAAACATTATGTTTGTGAGCTTTTATTTGTAACTTATTTTCTTTACTGGTTGATATATAGCACTGGCATATTGTTCTTTTGCACGTTTGGAAAGTATGTAAATACTCTTCAGAAAAATCAGAGGTATTGATATGAGCAATTTTGGCAGTCAGTTAAAAAAAGTCCAGGAATATAGCAAGAAGTTGTAAATGGCATGTGAGCTACACTGATAAAACAAACGTCACTAAAACCAGGTTTCATAAACAGCAAAGAAATAAGATGGAAGGAAAACTTACAGCAAATCAAGTCACTTTCTAAATGGGAATACAAGGTTGCAATTGATGCAACTGGCAATTGTTGCTCCTGTTATGTTGGTGGAAGAATATAATTAGCTGTTCTCTGTGAAAATTGTATCTATCACCTGCATGGATTTCTTCCTAAATCACATCAGTGGCCTCAAAACTGGATGGTGCCAGATGTCAGAGCAGTCAGTCCTTGGAAAAAAGCCTAACATTATAGAGATGGGTCTTCCATTGTCAAAAGGGTTTTTTAAGGTTTGTCTAACACAATATCTATGTGAGAATGGATCTGTTTTATGATGAAACATAACATCGTAGAAAAGATGAAAACGGTAGGCTGTAGGGAGAAAATTATGCTGATTCATTTTGATACCCTCCTAATTTTACAGTTGCAAGGACACATATACAGAGTCATCCATTAGTATTAGTGAATGAGATACAGATGAGATGAGATTTAGCTTCAGCAGCCATGAAAACCTGAGGTATAAAATGCAAGCTCAATTGTCATGGACATTGTAGAGTCCTCTGAAACAAACTCTGCTATGGAAAATAGTCCAGCATCATTATCCTGCATTTGATACATCAGCTAGCAGGTCTGATGTTTCTGTAGTTCTGTAATGTTTAACCAGTTTTTCCATGGTGCTTAATTCTTAAAAAATCTAATGCAGTGGACTTAATATAGAAGGTGTGATTGTGTATTCTTTAACTGCAAAGATTCTACTTACTCATCAAAATTCAGAAGTGTGAGATCTCACTCTTCCTCAATAATTAGTTATTTTGAAGTGTACTTTCTGTACAATTCCATAACCTGCTTACTGTGCTGATAGAGAATTTCACAGCTTTAACATTTTATTTTTAGCAGAAGAACACAAGGACAATTGTTCCTGCTTGCATATAGTGTACTTGGAAGTCTGCATGGACACTAGTAGCTAAAAATGTGACATTAATGTTCATTTAGAAGTGTGCGTATGGTCACCCACATGACTGTTAAAAATATAATTGCTGTTGACCTAGGAGAAAACTGGCATTTTCCTCCACTGAAAGACATTTCCTTTCCTTGATTTTTATGATCTAACCTATGCCAGTTTGATTCACCAGGTGAGATTACTCCTGTGAGCTTTTCCTAGGGCACCTTTTGATGGTGGGAGGTGTGTGTGTGTGTACATCCATACATATTTTTATATACAGATGTGCCCACCAGTAATAGATGCACAGCAGGCATACACTGAGAATGTGCACTGTAGCTCATATTGAATGAGTGAGTGACATTCACAGTGAATGTCACTTGCAGCAGTGCTTATCCTCCTCCTGTGTTTATAGAGCATATTCAATTAAACAGATAATGCTTGCTATCTCTAGTGTCTTGTGTGTTTTAGATTGCATAACTCCAATTGAGAGACATGGGAATATTATTTTCTTCTGAACTTCTAAAGCAAATTCAAATTTGCAGTAGCTGTTTTCTTCTGTTTCCTTGCAGAGCTTTATTTATCTGTTTAGTTTTCATATGGTAATTATTTAGTAGAGAAGAACCTAGAAGCAGTGGAACATTGGAATTACTAGCTTTTAGTGCTCAGAACACAAAAAATCCTGGTTTTAATACATACAGTTGTCTCAAGTAGAATTTGATATCAATAAATTATAGCGTGATGGTTCATTAAACTTTATTCTTGTGTTTTTAACAAATAGAGGCACTTCCATTGCTGGTCAGAGTCATTCAGTCACCAGATGCCAAAGCCAAAGAGAATGTCAATGCAACAGAAAACTGCATTTCAGCAATAGGAAAGATAATGAAGTTCAAGCCTGACTGTATAAATGTTGAAGAAGTCCTTCCACACTGGTTATCGTGGCTTCCACTTCATGAAGACAAAGAAGAAGCGGTTCATACTTTCAATTATCTGTGTGACTTACTTGAGAGGTAAGACAAAATCTTCGCATGAATGCAGAAAGTAAGCATGTTTGTGTGCTCTTTCCTTGCACTCTTTTTTCCAAAACTGAGAAACTATGAGATTAATCTACATATGGTTTAGAGAAGATAATTTGAAATGTCAGAACTGAGCCTTCCCTGATGTTATGGCTGCTTTTTTCAACATTTACTGTTCTTGTCCTAAATAGTGTCTGTATGGCTGGAAAAAAATCCTGGCTGCTTTCTATGTCCATAACGGGAAAGGATCTGCAGAAAACTTGTACAGAAAATTTCAGGATATGTTTTTGATACTCTGCTTACATATCAGGACCAGTAGCTGATCAGGTCTTTTTTCTTAAAAGCAGCACACGTGCTCTTGCAGCCTTCTTTTAAGTCGTTTTGCACCTTTTTGCTTTCCAACAAAGTGAAGTATAAAGAGAGAAATAATATGCAAAAATCTATTGTACAGTGCTATCTCCCTTAATAATTATTTCAGTTATTACTGAATGCATCTTAGCCCACAGTTTATTCTTTGGATTTGTGCTCCCTCCTGTAGGTAAATGGAGGAAAAAAGTAAACAGTTATTCCAGTGTGGTGCACTTCATAAATGAATGAAAGAATGTATCCTCTGAGGTGTTTTGTAGTAAGCACATTCTGGCTGGCACTGTATTACATCTTAGGAGAAAAATACAAAGGAAGTAACTTAGATTTTGTACAGTCTTTTCTATTTTGTGAATGCCTTGTATCTCTGGATGCTTTATTAAGGCGGAATCTCAAAATGGCAACTGAGGTCCCTAGACTCATTATAGAACAATTGTATAGAGACACCATAATAATGCTGCCAGGTGTGCATGTAAACAGGAACATAGGAATTGAGAATTGCAGTACCAGCACACTTCTGTACCCAGCTCTGTGCAGGTGGCTCAGCCTGGCTACCTGCTTCTCTGGAGTTCTGCCAGTCCTACATTCACAGCCTCTGCATTCCAGCACTGGTAGGTGGCAGGGCTGGAAGTAGATCATGTGTTCCACACAGATTCCTGATTGCTAATACTCCTCCACTTCAGCATTTGGCTGGGAAAGAGGGAGCAGAACTGCTCGCTTGCTGTGTCATGGAGAGTGCTGGCAGAGAGCTGAAGTTACCAGTGCTCCTGATGCCAGTAACGCAACGTCCTGGGAGGCACAGAGAGAGGAGTAAGTCCTTTTAGGCAGGGTATTTCTGTCACACTATTTACAGTTTCATCTGCATGGAACTCAGCCATTCTGTAAAGTTCAGAACTTCTTCCTGATAAAGTTTAGGCTGAGTAAAGAATCAGCTGGTTAAATATTAACAGAAGGGGGAACATGCTGTCATGTTACATGTTGAGGTATGAAAATGGTTCTCTGTAGATCTAGTGTTTAAACAAGTTCTCTCCTGAGCTTGCTCATNCTTAAATCTAAATAAGCAACTTTAGAATAAGATCATTCAAAATCACTTCACTTACGTGTGAAGTGTTTACATTATTTTTAAATAAACATTAATTCCTTTGCAATGTACCTTTCAGCAATAACCCAGTTGTCCTCGGTCCCAACAATTCCAACCTTCCCAGAATACTTGGTATAATTGCGGATGGTGAAATCCACGAAGCTATCAAACATGAAGATCCATGTACCAAGCGGCTGGCTAACGTTGTTCGCCAAGTGCAGGTAAATAAATGCTTGCTTAAGTATAAAGGGAACATTTAGAATCTGTTTGCAGAAGGAACTAAACTCTTAAACCAGTTTTGAGAGCCTTATCTCCTTAGAGAATAATGGTTCAGTGATCTTGGAGATTCTTGGATGTTCCTTGAATGATTAATGATAAAACTTGGTGACATTTTCACTTAAATAAAATAACCGTAACTAACTTTTCATGCAGCAAGATGGTTAATGTGCAAGCCAGTATTAGTTTTTTCTGGTTTTTTTCTGAGTCAGAAATTAGAATCTGGAGAAATATCTGCATGTCCTTTTATCAGTGAACTGTACTGCAGGATTTGATCCAACATGTGGTTCTTCTTGTAAGGGTCGCCAGCATCCTGTGGTGACTTTCTACTACACCAGCAGCTTGGGTTCTTTGTTAAAAAATGAGTGCAAACCACAAGTTATTTTACTACTGTCCTTTTCAGTCCACTGCAAATATAAGTGGCTGTTCGATGTTTTCCCTGCCTTTGGGGAATTGCCTTAAGGTTCACTTTCTTTATGCCATAATGAGTCACTTAATGATGATGGGGATGTCCAGGTACTTAAAATAGCGCTTCTCTACAGTGCTGTAAGTGATAGTGCTCATAGTGCAGATCTGTTCCAGGGCCAAATGTTGGGTGGATGTAGTACTAATGAGAGAAAGGAGTGTGACTGGTAAGCATCTCACTCACAAAAAAAGCATGGAGGATTTTGAGCAGCAAATCTTCAATTATTGGCCTTTTTACCTGACCTGCTTTGGCAAAATTCAGGTTCGAGAATTTTAGGAACACTTGATATTGGAAAGAATTCACCTGTATGAGTATATCAGCTTGAGACATCCTTTTTGTCTGGTAGAAAAAGTTGTTACAATTCTGAAAGCATAAAGAGAAGGAAATTGAGCCAAGTTTCAAAGTGAAAGTAGTGTAAGTGACTGCTCTAGATTCTGCCTGCCAGATACAAATCCTTGTTCATGGTACTACAT
>VYZR01000121.1:16631-55916 GCA_013400675.1 Oxylabes madagascariensis | reverse complement strand
AACCAAAACAAACAACCCACACACAGAAAACATTTCCATTTACTTTCCTGGTGAGCGAATAATAAAATCATGATATGGATTGCTGCAGTTGAAAATACTGTTGCAAAAGAGGTGTCTGTCACTAAATGCAAGCCCTTCTGTAAACTGGATGAATTGCTGTCTGTGGTTTACAGCTTCAGCTGGGAGTGAAACCAACATCTTCCAGACCTGGCTGGGTTGATATCTCACACTGCCCATTAAATTTAAGTGCAGAGAGACAGCAGCAATTCTTTCCCAACCTTAGACACCATTTGTGTTGGTGTAAATACAGAGTACCTCCTCTGAAAAGGTTCAGGCATCACCCTGGGCACAGGGATGCAAGGACTGCACCAGGACAAGAACTCCTAATTCCATCTCTTTCTCCTCACAGGATCTCAACTCATAAGCAAGGAGCCTTTGCTGATGGAGAAACTGAAGTACACAATATGATGTTGAGCCTGCACGATGAGTTACAAGTTAGGAATCGAGGCCTCCTGGGTTGTATTTCCACTCAAAGCATGTTAAAGATCTTTATGGCTGCGTTTTTCATCCTTTCCTATGTGTTGTACAAAGTTTTCAATCAAGTGTTGCTATACAAGAATCCCATAACTATTTACCTGTAACTGTGCACGCCCAAAATAGCTGCTCCTGTAAGTGAGTATTTTGGACTGGTTTCACTTGTCAGAGCTGCAAGTACTCAACCATCACAGAATCAGATTTTCCAATTGCAGCAGAACACAAGACTGGTTGAGGGCAGAATTTTAGTCTAGAGATTACCCAAATGTTGTGGCCTGTCTCTGTAAAGACCAGGTACTCCTGAAAAATCTCAGTGACCTTAATAGAATTATTCAGAAGTGTTTGGAAGACTTAGGATAAGAGATTTTGGTGCCTAATAAGAAGAAATGCCTGTATAGAAGATGACAAAGGGTTGGGAGGAATCATCTGAAAGCAGACAAGAATTGCTCTAAGAAACACAGCTTTGAAGTCCAGAAACTGAAACCAAACATGAAGTGATACAATCCATATGGTCACATCTAAAGATCTGTCAGCAGATCTATTTGGGAACCTGCTTTTCAATATTGATAACTCATTCAACTGAATTTTGCTTCAGGGCTAAATAACTCATGCAAGGTCATAGCACAGAAACCAATTCTATTTTAAAAAAATCTGTATATAACCATATTGCTGCTGTTATTTCCACAACACTTCAAACAAACTTAAATCCAACCTCTCTGCTTATAGGAGCCCAGAGCAATTTGAATCAAGTTTGGCTAAGAATTGCACAGTCCTTAGCAATTTCAGATCTTCATCTGCTACTCTAATGAAGAATTTCACGTGAATCATGAAACTCAGTAGAACTTCACTGTATGCTCCTTCATGGACTCTCCTGCTTTCCTCCCTTACTACTGGGACATCCCTTTTACCTTGATTGTTGCTCAAGGGGAAGAAAGAACCAAGCAGAGCTGGTGTTTTGCCAGGACAGGGAACAGACCCAAGGTCCATGTGAGCCACAGCGCTGACACGCAGAGCCTGTGCTGGGGGTTCATGCCGAGGTGCTGCTGATGTGGCTGCTGATGTGCTGCTCCACTGCCAGGATGCTCCAGCTTGCAGAGCTGTCCCTGGCACACCACCAGCACAGGGAAAAGAATGAGCTCTTTGCAGAAGATTTTGGGTGTGGTACAGGGGAGGGAAGGCTCTGTGATTTCTTCAAGCTGAGCTCCAGTCTCCACTGGCTCCTGTGAACACTCAGCTTGCCTGATGGCACCTCTGGCTGTTCCCTGGTGTGATGTGCTGCATGCTGGACATCTGCCTCCCTAAACCTTGTCAAAGCCCTTCCTTCTGCCTCTGCTGAAGCTCACTGCAACCCCAGGCTTGGGTGACCCTCCAAAAGCTTTTCTCTTCACTTTTCCTGAGTCACTGCACTGCTCCCTGAGGAAAAAGGGTCCAGCAAATTGGCCCACAGCAAACAGACCCCTTAAGGACCCCTGTGCTTGCTCTGGCAGAGCAATGCTCAGCTGATTGCTTAAAGCAATGCTGTGCAGCTGTAAAATGGGTCACAGAGGGCTCAGAAGTTGATTCATCTTTTTAAACACACAGATCTCAAAATAAAATGAAGCAGGGAACATGCTGACCACATACTGCCTGCTGGAACAAGACAGAATTATAATGGGAAACCTGGCACTGAATTTCTCAGGCAGTGGTGCCACTGGTTTTAAGGAAACCAAACAGTAAAACATGAGAAATGAGCAGAAGAGGAAAGCTTCTATCAATAAATTCAACTGGCTCGTAGCACCTTTGGGTTAGAACCATCCCCTACTTTCCACTTAGTTAACCTCCTCTTTAATCTGGCTACTTAAGGTCAAATTTCATTCCCGGTGAACCAGTGTGAGGTCTAGAGGAAATGGAGTTACTCTGCATTTACAATAACATCACTGGGCAAACTCAAGACTCGTGATGGTGTCCCAAGGCTCCTCACATGCTTGGAAAGTGGGAAAGGTTCCTCTTTCAATAGCTTCCTGACAGGTCATGGAGAAACAAATCCCTCCAAGCAGCGGTGCTAGGGATCCTCCTTTGCCCTGTTCTTTGGACATAAAGTAACTCATCTGGAAAAGAAATCAGCTCCCTTTAAAATGGCAGCACATTAACCCTCTCATTCTGCTGGCCTGCTGAACATCTTCCAGAAAAAAGCATCAACATGAGACAGAGAGGAGCTGCAGGAGGGGGCGAAGGAGGCAGCTCCTGGAGCAGCAGACCAGGAGGGGCCGTCAGGGCTGATGTGGCCTTTTGGACACCTGGGTGGGTTTCAGAGCCCTGACAAGTCTGGCAGGGTCTGGGGAAGGGGTTGGTGTCGGTGATAGGGCTCCTGCTGCTCCTGAGAGCTGGAGAGGGCAGAGCTGTTCCTGTCTGCAGCAGCAGGTGCCTTCCCCATCCCTCTGATGGCAGCAGAGGCGTCCAACTCACTTCTCCAGGACTTTTTCCTCACATCATTGATCCAGCCCTCTCCTCCTCCAGATCCTCAGACAACCATTATCATGGCAGAAACAGCTTGGCCTTGATTGCTTCCCAGCCCCTCAGTCTTTAGGCAACAGATGGCTCTGGAAGTACCCATGTGTGAAGCATTTTCATGTGCCTTAACAACTGCCTTAATTATGCAGCGCTGTCATTAGGACTGGACAGGTGATTTAGATCTGAATATCTGAACCACTTCATCATCCAATGATCTAAACCAACACTCAGAACCTGGCAGCTCCAGGAACAGGGATGTTTGCTGGGATAATGTCAAGTTGTCAGAAACCTGAAGGTTGTTAAAAAGCTAACATCCATGGCTAAGAAATTTCCCGACAATAACTTTCAGGTGTGAATTTCCCTGAAGTCTGGCTATGAGCAATGGACAATTAAAAAGGAGCACTTGGGACACTCTGTATTTGTCCATTAGCATTTACATAATCATAGAATCACTTATGTTGGAAAAGATTTCCAAGATCATCAAGTCCAACTGTTCCTCCAGCACTGCCGTGTCCATCCCTAAACCCTGTCCCCAAGTGCCACATCTACACAACTTTTAAATGCCTCAGTGACTCCATCACTTCCCTGGGCCACATGTTCTGGTGCTGGACAGCCCTTTTGGTGAAGAAATTTTTCCTGATATCCAATCTAAAGATGAATATCCAATTTGAAGAGCGATAAACCGTAACTGACATATCTGTGGACATTCATATGTTTGCAGGCACAGCTACAGGTGCAGTGGGACAATGGGGAAAACATAACAGCATGCAACTGGGAAAATAAAATACAACAAACACAAGCTGCTGGAAAGACAAGGATAAATGGAATGGTAAAAAAAATCAAAAAAAAAATACAACAAAGCACAAAATTACCACAGGGTGAACATGCTCAAAAAAACCTCATCCCCAGTCAAGTACTTACAAGTAATAGGAGTAGGAATATGCATTTCTTCTAAATATTGACGGCCAGTCAGATGAAGAAAATATCCAAAAGGAGAAAAAGAGAAAAGCACATAATTAGATTTAGATGAACTCTGGGCTTCTTCTTCAATATACAAAGTATTTGTGCTGTTTTCTGTACTGACATCCTGTTTGCCTACACTTGTTTCAGGAGCTGTATGTTGGTGAGGAATAAATAGACACTGAACTGGAGACAGGTTGTGTTTCCACTTCTGCCACCATGAATAAATCCCCTCACCTTTATTTCCCTCATTTAATCATGTCAGTAACATGAGCAATGAGACTTCATTTTGCCTCTCAAGTGCTTTGATATTTTTGAAATGGAAAGAAAGATGTCAGAGCTATTAATACAAATAACAATAAATAGGGAAGTGACAATGTAAGAACGCCACAATTTTGGAATATTTAGACAATGAGCAAAATGTCTAATGATAAATCAAGCTTCATCAAACTCTGAAATGCAAATAGTTCATTAACAATTCAAGCATCACTCCATATTTATAGCTGAGCACTGGGGGCACGCATTAGCTTTCTGCATCACTGTGATGAAGCATTTTCTACCACAGTTTCTCAACAATTCATTTCACAACATTTTGAGCAGCACCACAAACTGAGCCTTGGCTATCAGTTGTAGCTTAAGAGGTGATACTTTCCCTTTTATAGTTGGAAAGGGACTTCTCTGAAAAGACTGGCTCATGACAGACCTAGCCCAGGGTATTAGAGATTTACCACCAGCCACAAGAAGCCACAGAAGCAGCAGCAGTGGTCAAGACAGGGAAAAACAGCGAAACACAAACTTCAACCTATTGCACAGCTTTAAAATCCCATCCTTGAAGATACTAGGATGACTAGGAATCGCTTAGAAATACAAATGCAGCTTTCTCGTGTTCACTTTTACGGTTGTTCTGAACACAACCTCCATAAGCACACGTGGAAACCAGGTTCAGCTCAGCCACTCCGTGCACAGTCACCCTCTGTGCTGTGCACACACGGGGTAAAGAACAGGTCATGAGGATTAAACTGAAGTGGCATGGTTTTCCTGGTGCTGGCCTTTGCTATAAACCTGCTGTTTTGGCCAGATTCCAAGTTATTCCAAGTTATTTGAATGGCACTGATTCCAAGCTACACCCGGATGTATTTTAACGAAATGCTATTATCTCCTGAAAGCAGCAATTCTACAGGCCCTAGCAATGCACCAGTTAAGGTGCAGTGATTGCCTCAGAGCTTCCCTGTGAAAATTCGAGCTTCACTGAGCCTCTAAACAAAGGGAGACATGACCAAGATGTAGAAAATGAGAGCACACACAGCTGGACCCCTGAAATCCCCAAAATGATTCAATTAAACCAAGCCCTGGGAGAGGCCAGGACCAGGCTCACACAGCTCTATCGACTGGAACTGTTCCCTTGAACATTTCGCTGTTCTTTCTGCTGCTCTCCTGTCTGGGCCACAGACATCTGGGATCCCACCAGACTCTCAGCCCTCATTAAAAAGCTGCACATCCCTCCAGGCTGCAGAGGAAAGCTCAGAAAGGTTTGCTCCATAAGGATAGAAAATAAAGGAAGACAAACAAAAGGAGGATTATGTCTTGGAATTGGACATTTTGGCTCAAATTCTTCCAAAATATGCAGCCTGAAATAAGGACTTACTAAAGAATATTTCAAAGCTTAACTGTGAGAACTGGTCAGAGTTATGGTTCAGTAAAAACATGACCTGGTCCCAGAATGCAGAACACGACCCAAAGCCCTGCCTGGCTCCCACCTGAAACAGGGACACAGGGGGGACACTGGTCACTGAACGTGCAAATGTCCCTTTTCCCCCAATTCCACCCTACAGCTTGGGTATGTTCTGCCCAAGAGGCTTTGGGGTTTTATTTAATTAGTTTAAGGTACCAACCTAAATCCTAATCCAGAATAAGGAGCTGAATTTTCATAGGAGGAAATAATCCTAGACCCTACATAGCCCCAAATCTCCTTTTTTGCTACCGACAGCAGTTTAAAGAACTTATTTACAGTGCACCCATGACAGGCTGTCTGATCCTATTTATTCAGTCTCATATTTAAAGGGGCCAGTGGAGGCTTTGTCTGCTCAAACACACCAGCCTGAGAGGTGTCACATTCTTTACTCCAGGGATATACAAGTCACGATTACATCAGAATTAAAACTGCCCAGATGAAATCAGAACTGAGCAAAATCAAATCCTCTGGGGAGGGGCAAGGTCAAAGGGTATTTTCTCCTGAAAAAATATCTTCGTTTTCCTGTTCAATTTTGTTTTTACAAAATGATTCTGTATTTTCTGTTACACAAATGTATTTAAATAATATTAAGAAAAAAGCAACAAGCTTCTTAGAGAATTAGAAATATTTTCATACAACAAAAATGAGATATTTCAGGATACGTATCTGTTAATGAAAGAATGTGGTTCTGCCTTTTGTGGGCATATACATGGAGGCACTGATAACCACCTCTAAATTAACAGGCCAAATTACCACAGAATCACAGAGTAGTCTGGGTTGGAATGGACCTTAAAGATTATTCCAATCCCTCTGCCATGGGGGAACACCTTCCACTGTCCCAGGTTGCTCCAAGCCCCATCCAGCCTGGCCTTGGACACTGCCAGGGATCCAGGGGCAGCCACAGCTGCTCTGGGCCCTCTGTGCCAGGGCCTGACCACATTCAGAGTGAAGAATTTCTTCCTGATATCCAATCTAAATTTCATCTCTGTCAGTTTGAAGCCATCCCACCTTGTCCTGTCACTACATGTCCTTGTATAAAGTTTCTCTCCATTACGTGGCAGCAATTTTTATGTCATGTACATGTAATGATGACACTATGACTCAACTCCTGGAGTTAGTGGATTCTCAAAACCAAGAAAACAAACTGTTAATGGTTTCCATTTTAAATACTGTAAGACCGTCATGTTCAAACCAGAAATTTATATGTACACTCAATTTTGACATAGATATACAGATATGGAAACTTTAGCAGACTTTAGACAGCCCCAAGTTTCAATTAAAACTTTTAGACAACAAACATAAAGTCAAACCCACATTTTCCACTGCATAAATACACTGGTTGGCTTAATTTAGCTTTACATATCTGACTAAACCCTTTAAAACTTTATCAGCCCCCAGAAATTTTTGAGTTCCTGGAATTTTTGCAATTTATTCTGCTGAAACTGTGAGCAACTGAGCACTGCTTGCTCATGCTCTGTGTCTGAAAGGTTCCAAGCAGCGTGCTGCTGATCTGGTGAGTCCCACAGGAACAAAAAGAGGCTCCTGATGATACCAATGCTTATCTCAAACCGATGTCTTCTTTCTCTTCTAATCTCTCTCCTTCCTCTGCTCTCTGCCCCGGTTAACAAAATGCTTCATCCAGGAAATCCTGTGCCTGTTCCCAATGAGCTGTGATGCCCTGGACAATGGACAAATGTCACTGAGATTTTTTCCAGCTCCATTTGAAGACAACGTCTCAAGCTCAGCTCATTCAATTATTTTTCTGAATTGTTGCCTTGCAAGGCTACACTATTTGTACACCGAGGCCTTGGTGCACTGGGAGGGGAAGTGTTTTTAAAATGAGGCTGGTGCAAACATGGAATGCAAGAGCTTAAGCTCCAAATGCTTCTGTTTGCAAAATAAAAAGAGAACTCTGTTGTTAAACTGTTCTCTCGGAAGAGCTCAAGCTTTCAGCTCTGCTCCTCCAGAAGTTCCAATCAATTTGTGGTCCAAATCAGCTTCTCCTTTTATAAAAGCTGGTCCCAACCCACACCAGTTTACAAATGAAATGAGCCTGACAGGCTGAAGCTCATCTTCAGGGAACACTTGTCCATATGTAGCTCCGAGCCCCAGCTGGACGTGGCTGGTGGTGCCCATTCAAGGGAGCCCAGAATGGATGTGATCAGCAGCTCTGGAGGTGTGCTACAGCCTCCCAAACCTCCTCCTGCACTCAGAGCTTCTAAATGGGAAAAGATTTTAAAGCCAATGAGCCAGTTTATTCCTTATGTCAGTGTGTCTTCCAGCGGGTATCCTTGCAAAGTGCAGCAAACAGACAGAGATACAGACTGCAGGGACTCTGCCTGTCTGCCCTCAGAGGGGCTGTGGAAACAACACAGAGGAAACTGTAATTTTCCAGCTCTAGGGGAAAAAAGGGAGAATTTAGATTTCTAATACTCCCACTCACTTCCTTTCTAATGTTAACTTTGAAGAAAATTGCCCAGGTTTACAGAGCCTACGGCAAAACGAGATAGAGCAAAGCTCTGTCCCTGGGACATCACACCCAAATTCACCAAAGGTTGCTGATTCAGGGACCAGGCAAGTCCAGCTGAAGGTCCTGTGCACTGTCTCAGGGGCCAGCTCAGCTCAGCAGGAGCTTGGGAATTTCACAGAGAACACAGGGATCCTCAGTGTCCAACCTCTGGGACTCACTCTGCAGTATGAGTACTTTTGCTTGGGGGTTTGTCTGTGTTATCTGGGAGATAAGAACTTATGTTGTAGCAGTGGGGACAGCCAAAGCATCAGAAAACCCAAGTGTTGGAAAAACGGTTGGGATGAAGTGGCCACAACTTCTCTGGGCACCCTGTGCCAGGGCCTCACCTCTCTCACAGGGAAGAATTTCTTCCTAATATCTGATATAAACCTCCTCTCTGTCAGCTGGAAGCCATTCCCCCCTGTCCTGTCACTCCAGGCCCTTCTAAGTTGTCTCTCTCCATCTTTCTTGTAGCTCCTTCAGGTACTGGAAGGCCACAGTTGGGTCACTCCAAACCTCCTCTTCCCCAGACTGAACAATCCCAAGTGTCTCAGCCTTTCCTGTTAGGAGAGGTTTTCCTTTCATCCCATTCTCCATGCTACTTCATGACTTATCCCTAGATATTAATTATCAATTGATTATCATTAACTCTTTGCAGTAACAACCATTCTGTTGTTGCTGGATCTCCCAGAACTGGTATTTCTTCTGGGCCTACAACCCTCAGTGTCAGCATTAGGTACACAGGCATTGACTGCTGCTCTCTGTCACACATAAAGAATGTTTTATCTTCATTTATTCTTCCTTTGGAAACTACAACAACGTAGCCCAGAGGTCCAAGATGGAAGCAAAGCAGAAACTTACCTTCTTTTGATGGTAAGCATTGCTCCCAAGAGGATAATAACAAACATCAGGAGACCAGCTATAACTCCAGCCATTTTCACCGTGCTGTCAACTTGCTTTTCGGGTTCCACTGCATTGGAATTCTGGGTGGAAGCTCCTTAAAAGATGGAGGGAGAGGAAGGACAAGATTAAAAAAAAGAATTTCTAGGCAAACTGTGCAGTGATCCTCTTTAAATTTTCATTTGAAAGCCTAACAACATATTTGCAATCAAATTGTAATAGACAATTGTCCATCTAACCAAATCTGCCTTTAATGAGGGCTAATGACAGATAATTCAGAGCAGTAATAGGGTGTAAAATCCCAGTGTAGTGCAAATGACTCTAATATTTTACTAAGTTATACTGTAATGGGGCATTTATTCTTCTGAAGCACTCAGCATGCACCCAGAAACAGGAGAACAACAGTTCTAATTTTAATCTCAAATAGTTTAAATGGACTTGCAATCCTTACTCAACGAAATAGCGAGCACAGTAACATGTAATAATAATAATACTTCTGGAAGAAACTTTTTTCCCTCTAAAATCAGCTCACACTTGTGTTTCTCAGTGTATTGGAGGCCTGGCTTTTTTAAACATCCCATTGCAGACACACATGTAACAAGCATTAATCCAATATAGACAGCACCCTCCTCACAGAATCACAGAATGATTTGAGTTGGAAGGGACCTTAAAGCCTATCTCATTCCAACCCCCTGCCATGGGCAAGGACACCTTCCACAACACCAGGTTGAACCTTGGAGCTCCATCCAGCCTGGCCTTGGACACTTCAGGGATGCAGGGGCAGCCACAGCTTCTCTGGGCATCCTGTGCCAGGGCCTCAGCACCCTTTAACATCACACATCAGGCATGACTTCTTCAGCCCAAACAAGAGAGCATCGTTTCTATCTGAAATTTTGGGGGTTTTGTTTTGTTTGTTTGTTTTTTTAACAAGTGAAACCTACACACCTGAAAATAAAACATATTTAGGAACATTATTTGCACAGCATTTCTGCTCTGACTGAGCACCTTGGAGAAAGCTGTGCTCTGCCCTATTGTTGAGACCTCATTAGTCCTCATTACAGACCTCAGCTCTGCTGACTTCACTGCTTGCTGCACAGAATATTTCCAGATACAGCTTAAACCACTGAGCTTGATTTAGAAAGCCCCACAAGATTTGAGTCATGGCTACTCTAAAGACTAAATAAGCCTGTCTTCATTATATTCCTGTTACACTTAACTACTCCTAAAAATATCACTACTGCAGTTCACAGAGTTAAATGAATTCATGTTACATGAGATCCACTCTTATCTTGGGCTTCACCTTTGCTGCTGGAGTCAGCCAGGTCTTCCTCTGCAGCTTAAACGTGGTAAGGAAAGGGAATCAAAGGTGAACACAGAGGGTTGACATCAGAAGACTGTAAGGTTTTGCTCTTTTAACAGCTCTGTGCTGCTGATCTTCAGGAAATCTGAATCACTTCTGTTCATGCAGTCACTTGCTTGGGGAGATAATACTCAACCAAGTCCATGTGTTGGTGAGACAGCAGTGTTGCTGTCACTGGGGCGTTGTTTGGCCTCTTTGCCACAGTTAAGCTGCATCTGCTTTAAGAGATGATGCAGTGATAAAAGCCTGACTTCATTTCTCCTACAGCTAGGCTGTTAATCTAGCCTAGCCAGAGCAAAACACAAAATTTACCAAGCAAAAAGGGCTCTTGGAATCACATGTATAATTTTCAGCTTTTGCCCCTGACAACTCTACTGTTCTGCTGCATTCACTGATTTGCCCGTTCAGTTAAAGAGTTCACTGACAACTTCTGTGTTCACACGTCTGAAATGCATTAATGGGACTCCCGAGCATGAAAATAAAGTATCAGTTGCATATTTCCATCTTTATTTGACAAGCTCTCCCACAACCTTGCAGTAAATGTGTCCAAGAGGTGAGCTGTACACCATCAGACAGGCAATCCCCACACTGTCACACAACAAAGGCAACGAGAAAGGTACAATTTCTCCCTGAAAATGGCTAAAACTCTATTCATTTGAAGTGAAAGTCAGAAGTACTCCAAATTATCCTTCAGCTGAGCTGCAGTTACTCCTATGACCCTAAATAATAGGTGTTGGAGAATGGTTTTCTGCTATAAACAGCACAGTCAGACGCCCCTCATTTTGTACCATCTGAATACCCTCATGACGTTAGGAGAAATAAGAACGTGCTGTCGACTCCATCTTCCAATCCACCAGATTGGTTTGATTTTGCCAGGCTGTTTGTTGCTCGTTACTCCAGGCAATGTGTGGTCAGAGAGTTTTTATCTGCTATTTCCCAGCCCACTGCAGGCTCCTGCAGTTCCAGGAGGAGAAGAAAGGCTCATTATCCATCCTGACACCCCCACACCCCGGTGACCAATTCACTCCAATCTTCTGGGCAACTCTATCTCTCTTGGCAAAGGCCAGCAATTCCTTTAGGCTACCAGCCCAATCATTTTTAAGTTGTCTCAGCTAATAGTGCCTAGGAATGGAGAATATGACAGTGTCAGCAAACTCCTGGCTCTGGGATTCTCAAAGCCTTGCAATGAAACATTACTGCAAAAGTCCATTGTTTTCCTGCTGTTCTGGCATATTTTCCATGCAGATGTCTAAATCTCCTCTGGTTGCTCTGGTTCCCCACCTGCCCCAGCACCAGCTGTAGGTAAGAACATTCCTGTCCTGGCAGGAGGAGCTCGGTGAGGTGTTTCTTGCAGGAGATGACTTCTGCTGCTCCTGACAGAAACGCTGGTTTAGAATTCAGTTTTGTTTCTCTCCTTTATAAAGATGCAGGATCTGAAATCCTCTGAGCACAGCAGCCCATAAAAACTGCTCAGATGGCCATTTCATACCAATATCTTTAAACACACTTGCAAATCTCTGCACTACTGTACTTGAGGGGCCACCCTTTTTCTTTCTGAAAAACCACGTTTATATATTGCTGGCATTAAAAAGGAATGAAAACAAACTATAACTGTATTTTCTAGTGGTTACTTCCACAGCATTTTCTGGAATGAATTGTTCCTTGTAACAGAAGCTGGAACAGTGAGACACAGAGCAGGTCACCACTGTTATTAGTGTGTGCATTTCAGTGGCACCCAGAGCCCCCACGGAGGTCAGGACCCCATTACTCTGCACTAACATGAACTAGCACAATTTTCTGCCCTAAGCTTGCTTTCTTAATAAGGAAGGCAAATGATAGAAGGCAGTGCCAGAGGAGTGAAAACTGCAGGTCCCCTGACTCCCTATCTGTGCCTTACTACTCCACCAGGCTACTGCTCCCAGAGATGCTCATTTATGTGGTGTACAAAATGCACCATCCCAGGAGCCAGAGCCTGACTGACTTTCACTGACATTCACCCAGCACTCCACCGGTCACTCAGAGCTATTGCAACATTTCAGTCCTTTCCTAGCAACCCAGTTGAGTTTGTTTCTCTTTAATCCCTTCCAAAATTCCCAGATCCAGCATCTTGCAGTGAGACGGAAGACAGTGCAGGAAGCACATTCATGGGAGATGCAAAGAGAGCAGGGCAGGGGCAAATGGCCAATTTCCCAGAGCTGTCCAGCTCATCAGCCCACGAGAAGTCAGGTTGCTGGATCATCACACACTGATGGTTTAATTAAGGTTTTAATTAAGGTCTGATCTGGCCATGCTGCTGTTGATTCATAGAAGGACAGAATATGCTGAGCTGGAAGAGACACATCAGGATCCTCAAACCCAGCCCCTGTCCCTGCACAGACATCCCAAAATCCCACCCCGGGCATCCCTGGCAGCGCTGTCCAAAGGCTCCTGGAGCTCCGGCAGCCTCGGGGCCGTGCCCATTCCCTGGGGAGCCTGGGCAGTGCCAGCACCCTCTGGGGGAAAAGCAGCAGTGGCATCAAAGGGAAAGATACCATGGCAATCTCTCTCCCAGCAATTTCTGCACAGGTATATTATTTGAAAATAAGCCACAAAATATAAAAGCAACCTCCTCTGTGGAGGTGGCACTCTGAAAAACATCCAGGAAAGAATGATTACTGAGTGTATGTAGCTAAGCAGGGCTGGTAATACAAGCTTCTTCCATAAAACCTATTTCACAAACTGCAATTTGAAACATTCTTTACTTTAGGCAGCAATTACAATATTGCATGTAAAAAAATGACACTGCCAGGAAAAAAATTCAAGAGAGCCATAAGCAGGAGGGAAAGGCAGGTATTTATGTGAGATTTCCAGCTGGTGAGGCACAAAATCCTGCAATGGAAGTGGCACCACAATCACCAGCAGCCAAGACATTGGAGGAGAGAGAAGCATCCCAAAGCTTAAAAGGAGAAGAAAAGAAATTAAATGAAATGATTCTAAAGGCATCTGGGACAAATATTCAGAGTCAAGAAAAGGGCAATGCAAGTGTGGAGGAAGGAGGGACAAAACGAGGGAAGCAACACAAGAGGTGGGAGGTTCAGCCACCTCCAGGTGACAGTAAAAGCCCAGCAAAGGGACAAGTCTGGCAAGGAGAAGGTTTGGTTTCAAAATTGTAGCCCCTAAAAACACAGCTTCTTCAGAAAGAAATACGCTCTTGGAACAAAAAACAATCAGAAAAATTACTTCAGAACATTATTTAACTCAGAAAAATTAATGAAAAATATTGGGCTCCCAGTCATTATGCGTTGAAATGATCTGCACAATCAGAGTAATTTCTTTGCAGCACATAATGGCCAGGCAGTGGGCTGAATGTAAAATCTCCTAATAGACCTAGAGGCTTGTATTCAAAAGACAGCTATTCTCAAATCACTTGTAAACACGATTTCCTTTATTTATTTTTTTATGGTGCTTTCTATGTGAGTGGCCTACAAATTATTAAAGCAGCTCTGCATGCAGGAATGTTTTCCCTCAGGTTTTCAGTTCCTGATAATCTCTCTATCTGTAAAACACAGTCTGATGTGCACACACAAGGGCAGACAGGTACCTCCAGGAATGATAACACTGAGATAAAGGTGGAAAGGCACATTTTACATCCTGGTGTGGAAATAGCCAGCACCAGCCCAGGGTGTCAGCTGACCACACCCTCCAGCAGTGTATTAGCACTAAAAAAAAATCTGTGCATGATGCTGGTGCCTCCATGTACCATGAGCCACTAGAGTGGAATAGCTCATCACATCTAAAAGCCAGACCCCTCTTTGGCTATTTCTTTGTTGCAATTCATTAAAAAATGAATATCACAAAGAGGATCACCACACACATCATCACTACACCAATTTTCCACCTCCAGTTATTGAAGATTGCAAACAGCACAGGCTTAAGACTATAATGAGACACACTTATTTCTTTAACAAAGCTCAAAAGGAATAGACAGAATGATGAGAGCCAAAAGCTTTCAACCATATTCTGAGCGGAGAGAGCAGCAAAACAAAGCAGTTTTGGAGAGAAACACAGACCAGAATTTGTATCAGGGATTTTCAGGCTTACAGGTGGAATCTGTAGGAGGATGAGGGTAAACACACAGTGAGGCATCAAGATCAGCATTGCCAAGCTGAATGAGAATTAAAAAAATAGCTGTAAGTGAATAATTGATTCTGGAGATTCCAGGCAAATCCAGCACAAAGGCTTTTCTTTTTTCCTCCTGTTTTTCTTCCTCTCTCTTCAGAACAGGAGCCCTTAATTTGTGCTAAAAGCAGATATATGGTCCTCAAGAATAAGAAAGGTTCAAACATTTCCCTGAAGGAAGAGCTCAGCTAAAGAGAGTTGTGATGCCAACAAGTGATGTGATGGTTCAGGGGGTGAGAGCACGTTTCTGTTTTAACTCTTCACTTTTGCGGAACTGTGCTTTAAAACTCACTCAAAATTACAAAAAATGGAAAACAACTACAACCACCAATATGACAAGTTCAAATTTACAGATGTGACTTTTTGTAAAGTCTTAGATGCAGGGAGATCAACTTTTTGACTGGTAACAGGAAGACTTCTCAATGCCTGAGAATGTTACAGGTATATAACAGGTTCACCACAATTATTGAGCTTTCCCCCAGTCAGCCTCCTCTAAGTAGTTACCCTGCTCTCATCATGATCATCATGAAAAATCCACACCCCCAGCAGCTGCAGAAGCTGCAAAACCAGTGAGCAAAGCCCAGGGGTGGGCAGAAAGTGAACACTGAGGTAAAGTCACCTTTTGAGCCCAACTGCACGAAGGTGCCTCAAGCACCAGGGTGAGCTACAAAAACCTGCCCTGTGAGGCTGCACCCCGAGCTGAGTGAGCAGCATGGGAAGGAGGAATCCTCCTTCCTTCCTCCTTCCAGGAATCCATCCCTTCCAGCACACGGGAGTCAGCTGGGCAGCGTTAGGAGTCTGTGTACACACACTCCACGTGTGCTGCATCAGCACCAAGACGCTTCCTGAGCTCTGCCAAGTTGATGCAGCACTCCCAGGCAAGCCTGGAATGAAGATTCCTCTTTTCCTCTACAGTAATACTACAAAACAGTCTCACACTACCTTGTGATTTTATCACATATCCTAATGCAGCCATATAGTTTTAAAGTCCAGCTCCTGGAAAAAGCTCAGAAGGTTGTTAATATCAACTCTGTTTCTGAATAGTGGCTTATCAAAAAATCTATTTAAGGAAACAGGCATTATGTATTTGTAACAGTCCTGGGTCTGTCATGCCTTTGGGAGTGTTGTTAAAGGACACTGACAATGATAATCTATTTATGAAGATCATTTTAAGTGATCTGCAGTACCTGCCCAGTGGCTGACCCACCTTAGAAAGGATCTGCAGGTATCAGGAAATGGAGACAAAATCCTGATCACCCAGATGAGTTGGTGTGAGGGTGTGGAGGTCAGGAACATGAAACCCCACTGTCCTCTAAACCAGGGGAGTCCCCTCCTGCCTCCCCCATGCTGCTGCCCCCTCCTCTGTGCCACCTCTCAGACCCTTGCACAAGAGGCTCCAAGGGACATCCAAAGAGCTCTTCCTGCAAACTTTTGAGCAGAAGAAATGAAAAACAAGCCCCAACATCTCATAAGCAAGGAATCATCCAATGGTCCCGGTATACAAATGAAGTAAAACCAAACCAAAGGAAATATTTTTAAATTTGACCTTTACTTGTGGCTTTCATGTCCAACTACTGACTTTTCTTTAATTTCCACTCCTTTATCTGGCTACCAATTTATCTGCAAAGATGAATGTCCACTGGCTCAGGGCCAGCCACAACACATGGCCAAGAGCATCCTCTCCCACCAGGTGGGTCTTGAAAAGGGACAAGAACCTCCACACTGCTCCAGGTAAATCCTTGCCTGCTTTGATTCCTGGAGGGCTTGGCTCACACAGCTGTAATATATTTTATTTTTATCCCTCCAAAGACCTTTCTTTCCTGAAGCTACTTGTGTCCTGGCTTTGAATTACAAAGGTGATGTTTTCACATCTCCTATTGCTAAACTGTCCCAAATTTTATCTTAAACACTGTTCTGCTTCTCCCCATCCCTCCAGCTGTTTATTTTAATTGGGGAGCCCAAGGTTAGGGTCTGGCAATGCAGCAGACCTCTGGAGTAGGTAATAACCTCTGGACACTGGGCTGGAGATACCGAATTCAGTTCACTCCTGGCCTGATCCCATTCTGCACCATGTTCTGCACTAATTCAAAGCTGTGCCCTGGGATAAGGAAGCCCCAAAAGGGATTATGATACACGAAACTAGTGCTAAAAAATAACTTTCAGAAGGCAGAAATTTGTTCAGGGGGAAAAAAACGAACCAACCATTTTCACGCATCCAACTTAAAAAGTGTGATAAACTCCTCTGAAATAAATAGCACAAAACAGAATAAACTTGTCAAAGGAATAATACTCCAGTGTATTAGAAGACAAAATGCAGCAACAAACAGATTTGAAGTGGGATTAGATCTGTTTAAAAAATACATTATCTGTCTACAAAACCAGAATGTATTTCAGGAAACAAAAGAAGCTTCTTCAATGGATTTGAAGGAGCAGGAGTTATTAAATCAACAGTTTTCATGTGCAGCAAAATTGTGTGGGAACAACAAGAACTTTTTCCTTCCTCATTTTCCACTGATTTTTTTTTTTTTTTTTTTTTTCATTTAACCCCCCCCCCCCAGATTTCCCTTTTCCACTTTTCAACCTTGGTTTTTTTTTTTTTTGCAGTCACCCCCCCAGCCCAAGATTTCCCTTGTCACATTTCAGACCTAGGTTCTTTACTGAGATTTCAACATTCTCCCAGGAAATTTCCTTCTGCCCGTGCTGATGCGCTGCCAAACACCAGGACCTTTTTTTCCAATGCATTTGAACTTCCCAGTAATCCCAGCACGCTTTTGCATAACATCACAGCTGTCCTGATGTGTAAATAATCAGGATTGCTGAATTATTTTAACAATTGAAATAATTGTTGGGTGAGGAAGTCATAACTAGGCTGGAATAACCGTGCAGCACTGGGAGAGGAGGATTCCTAAAGAAATGCAACCCATCTAAAAACTGAAAAAGCAACCTTCCCTTCCCATTCATCTCATGGAATGCCCCAGCCACTCATTCTGTGCACATCAAGCTGAAGTAGAAGAACCTATTTCCACAAGCTGATGGCATTCCCTTCTCTACTTAAATTTTCTGGAGTTAATGATGATCCTGGTCCCAGTGTTACATGTGATGGGGCAATTTTATGGCCACAGACCTCTAAGTTCCTTCTGATGGAAACTGCAAAACCCTTGAGAGGTTCTGAACCTCCCCACTGTGCGTGACTTGCTGTGCTGAGGCTCAATCCTGCAGCATCTCTGGCTCCAGCAGAAGTTTCTATAGAAACTACAGTTTCTATAGCTCCCCTGTTCTTCCACAGAGGGCTCACAGAATCAAGTTTTCCTTTTCTTGCCACCATTTCTCCGACAGCAGGACTCAGCTGTCTGTGAATAATAATCAATATGAATTGATTAATAATAATCAGCCCCAGACAATGGCACAGCTCCTTGAATTGGAGTTGCAAGCTCAGCTCTGTGCTCAGGGTCACTCAGCCTGTGCATGGGGCTCTCTCATCACACTCCAGTGCTGCTGTGAAGATTTAAGGGGTGTTGAGCCCTCAGCTGACCCTGAGCACAGGCAGATCTCCACCTCGGCACTGAACGAGTGCCATGAAAGCACTGCCACCCTTTACACTGTAGCTGGAGCAACTGTAAAAGTAATTTCTCATGCAAAACAAGTATTAAACAAGAAGTCATGAAGCTGCTCAGACCTCTGGAAGTTTGACCAGTTTTCCTTTTCCTGAACTGATAATCACCTGTGCTCAAGAGGCTGGGCGGGTTTCGCGTGGTCGCCTGGTGTCTACCTATCACTGCTAAGAACAAGCAAAATGGTTCCCAGGCAGCATGCACAAGACAAAAAAAAGGAAAAAAATAAAAATGTACCTCGTGGTGGTTATTATAGTTCCATTCTTTCATTTGCAAGAACTCACATTTTAAGGAAAGAAGAAATGAGTATCGGGAGATAAGGAACCATTAATGAGCCCTCTGCCTTGGTTTCAATTACACTGTGAAATTAATTTAATGCACTTTAGGAATATAAGAGGTAATCGCTCTCTCTTGGTAAGAGGTTGCAATTTTCTCTAATAAAGTGTCAATATAAATATGTTGCTTTAAGACAGGGAGAACAAGTCAGTTAATTCAGAAAGAATGGGACATATTAAAACAAATGCTGTCAAGGAAACCAAATGGCAAAACCTATAAATAACCCATCTGAATGAAAATTGTATGGCAGAGAGCTGGTAAATTGCAGTTTAATTATAAACATTTTTAAAGAGTGTTTTATGTTAATGAGATGCATCCAAGTGCCTAATGCTGTGAAAGATAACATTAGTCCAGTAATTAAAAAAAAAATTAAAAAAAGAAGAAAAGGAGTAGCCCTTTGTGAGGAAAGGGAAGTGAGGAGGGAAGTGGCAAGAGATCTGAGACCGAGGAATCTGAAAAGAAATACAAACGCAGATACAAAAGGTTCATAATGTTTAACATGCTGGCAAAGTGTGGGATGGCTACACAGAGTGGACGGACGCAGGGAGCTTTCTGATGGACCATCCAAGGTCACCCAGCAAAGGCTGGTGTGAGTCCCTGCCACTGGCCCTTCCCACAGGCACCACCAGCCCTCACTGGGACGGAGGGCAATGAGCTCGGGGGATGTGCTGGCCCAGCTGGGAACCTGCTGGCTCTGCTTTGGGGCGCCTGCTGCTCGGAAATGCTGCTGCCACCCCTCCTCCCAACATTTAATAGCCCAACGCAAAGGGATTTGAGAGCTTTTTCTTGCCGCCACAAGAATCAAGTTCATCTAACCAGGGGCAGCACACAGAGAACCACCAGGGAGCTGGGCTGAACTGAAAAGAGCTCATCTGAGCAGCCTATTTCTGGCTAGAGAGGAGGGAAGGAAGCTGGGAAAGCTCCGAAGCTTTTATTTATTTTTTTTTTTTTTTAAGTGGCCCAAACCACTTTTAAAGAGTGCTCTGCTTTCCTTTTCTTGGTGCTGGGGCAATGGGACACAGAAAGCAAACTCCAACTCCCTGGCAGCCTGCTGGAGGAGAGGCGGGGGAACAGCTCCGTGCGTCTCTCAAGTAATTAAAGAGACTCAGCTTCTGAGCAGGTGCCTTGCAGCAACACCCAGGATGTGTTACAATCCCCCAGTAACACATGCCTAACACATTTCACTGCCTAATTACTCCCACACTCACGTTTAGTGCCCTTGTTAATCCAGTACTTCAAGAGAATTCTTGCCTTGCTTAAATACACCTCGATCCTAATCTTCCTGTCACTGGTGTAAATCAGAACTCTTTTCACTGCTGCTAATGGAGCTGCTGCGGTGACAAGTGTCGAGGAATGGGAAAATTAGGCCTCTATTCCAAAATGAACATTTAGTCTGGCATCAGTAGTATGTATTTATTTTCTTACATCAATTCTTTTTTCCCCCCTCTGGTACCAATTCAAAGCAGGGCTTTTAATGCTGAGATTAATCCTGACTCCAAAAAAAGGGTTTTTTTTCCTGATTCCCACCAAAGACAACACAGTGGCATCCTCACAAGCAGCTCTGTTGATTTTGTTCGAGGCAGACTTCAGGTTTGCTCGTTCTGTCCCCAGAAAAACACCAATGCAAATGAAGGGGAATTCAGAGCAACACCATTAAGGAGAATCAATATAACGAGCAGACAGAAGACAGCACAGACACAGGAGGTCATCTAGAACATCCCAGCCCTCAGCCTTCCATCAGGACACGGCGTAATTACAGTTTTGGGAGTGTCTCTGTGCATTGCCCCACCGCAGAGAGAGGGCAGGTACGACACCCCTCTCAGGGGCTGTCCCTTTATCCATGTAGGGTTAACGTACGGTGGGAATGCGGGACTCAGGGAAACCTAAAACTGTGGGAGAGAGAGCTCACACCGCCACGCTGTCCAGCTGCAGCTCAGCACTGGCAGCTCCTGTGACGTTCCCAACACCCCAACCTGCCAGCTGCAGCCAGCCCTGCTCCTTTGGAGAGCTCAGCCTCAAACCTCAACCTCAAATCAGCCACAGCCAGGGCATTCCAGGCTCCGTGCTGAGGGCCAGGCACTGGGAATTACAGCACTGCAACGCAGAGCTGGGCCAAGAGGAAAAGAATTTCCACAGAGATTTCTGCGCTCCACCCAGAGGAATAAGATATCTACCTATAAATCAAAAGTGATATGAATCAAAAGTGATATAAATCAAAAGTGATATGAATTGAGACAGCGAGAGTAAACACTAGAACTACCATCATTTCTTGTCCTTTTCCATTCAAGTCAATAAAGAAAAAAACCTAAAGAATAAGATCACCAAAAAGCAGTGGCTCTAGACATCCTCAGGCTCTACCCATCTCTTTTGTATCTCTGATTAAATTAATCGTAGCAGGAGATTATTTTTTAAAAAGAGATGACATTCAGAAACAACAGAAGGAGGGGGCTCATTGACTGGGGGGCTCAGTGACTTTCCCTGGTGACCTAACAGGGTTGATGAAAATTATCTCGTTTGCAGAAGTCAGCTGAAGGTCAAACACTTATGGGATACTTTACTGAGGTACCCAAATCAGAGAGAGCAAACAAAAGGTCGTGCCAGAATGGGATTTTTCAAGCTGTGTAAGTTATTTTCTTTTAAATAGTCACAGAGCAAATATCTATCCTGCCAGCATGACAACATTCTTCCACCAGCTCCAGAAAAATGAACAACTGAAATGGAAGGAACTACAGGTTTCAAAAAATTAATCAATCCAGTATCTCTGACCTCATGAAGAGACTGTGCTATAGGAAAAGCTTGTGGAGATTCATTTCATCCAGTCCTGCTCTTGCTCTTTCTACCACCAGAAAGCCAAAATCGGGTATTTGAAATGGTCACATTACTACCAGCTGAGAAAACTGAGGGGAAGGAGACACACAGACTGAGACACATAGAATGTTTGTAACCCAGAGAATGAATTAAATAAAGATTTTACAAGGAACTTTTAAAACAGGAAAGGAACAAGAGGGTATGGGGAGCACCAGAGCCACAGATGAGAAGGAGAAATGGGAGAAATGGCTCCTCCTCCTCGGCTTTCAGTGGTGACACAACTGCTTACAGCCCCACCAGTTGGCATTACCGGTGTGAGCAGGGAGAACAGCGGCACAGGTGGGGACCTGCCACCCCAGTGCCTGCCTGGCTGTCACAGCCTGGGGGGGTCTCCACAAGGAGATGGAAAATGCTCTCCAGTGGCTAATGGGGTTTCTTCGAGCCCTCCCAACTCCTCTGCAAGTGCAGATGCAGAATGGATCAGGAGAAAGGACCTTGAAGTCATTAACTTCTGCCACAAGTCAAAATAGACGGAAAAGAATGGGGAAAATGGGCTGGTGCCTCAAAGGATTTCTGGGTTCCTGCCAATTTTGGTGAACTCTCAAGGCCTCCACAGGCAGTCATGCAGGTATTTCACATGACAGCAAAGCAGCAAGAGCACAAGCTGGCAAAGCTAAATTTAGGAATGGGGAGTCATCGGTAGCACAGCCCATGGCAACACCCCAGCATTTCCCCACAGCTCCTTTGCAGACTACAACCTGTGTTGGGGAAATCTTTTTACAGCTACTCTGTGGTACAAATAAATTCGTGTCTGACATCTTTTCTGAAAAAGTAGCCCCTGGGGTGATTTTGAAATCTTTAGAAGAGTTGTTAAAAGCAGCTGTAAACTCTACGAAGGAGCTCAGACATTGTCACCGTTGGTCCCTCAAGGGCTACACCTTGTGAACCAACCTGGGGCTGTTTGTCTTGGGTTTGCTCCGTGTGACCTGTCAGCTCGGTCTGTTCTGAGCTCACCACAATGAAAATCAGGAATGTTCTCTCCTGGTTTGCTCAATTATACCATGAAAATGGCGTGCTGTAAGAATTGTGCCCCGCTGTGTACAAGGTTAGGCTTACACGAGATCTCCTCTTATCTACTTTGTACAGTTGTGGAGGGAACAAATTGAATAGGAAGTTAATGTCACTTTTTCAGTGATGTTCTGCCAACAGCAAGAACAGTCCTCGGGACAGAAAAGCTGTCAACAGAACGAGGGGAAGGAGGAACCACAGAGAATTATACCCTGCGTTAAAAAAATATCAGAGGCCACAAATATAGTGGAGTGGTCCTGGAAATTGTTGTTCTGCCTTGGCAATCTTCTTTTATAAAAAATAAAATTAAAGAGGAAATAAAGAGGCTGGTTCTTTGGCCAGGAACTGTAATCAAGTTGTGCCACCACTGCAGTTTAACATTTCTGGTATTGTGTTTTGCAGGAAAGAGAGACCCACATACCTTTTGTTGCCAGCCGGACACAGTTGATTTTTGTTTCCTGAAAAATAAAAAAACACAAGAAAAATATATAGGAAAACATCACAGTGTGTAATTTGCCCATCTACAATAAACATACATTCCTTTAAAAAGCTACTGAAAATACACGTATATTTTCTTGCGCTTCATCTTTGAAAACACCACCAACAGCTCTTGTTGCATAAAACACTCCAGACTATTGGACTTGCCTGCAGTTGGTTCTCTTACCAACTGTATTGAAAAGTGGGGAGTGACAGCACGTTTCTCCACGCTCCATGTGTGAGTGATGGGTCCCACGTAAGTGCCTGATTAGCTAATAGAATTTCCCAGTTAAATGACCTGCTCTGTAATAGACTGACAAGCCTTGGGTCAAAAGTACACGCCACTGTACATCTCATTTTCATGCACCATTACTGCAAATTTTGCAAATTGGGTATTTATTTAAACACATGGCAAACAGACACCGAAGAAGTCATTTGAATATTTCAGCCCTCTGATGGATGTGGAGCAGACCAACATTCTGTGCTGCTGCCCGTGCCAAACGAGCTGTTCTAACAACCCTCACCACTGCAGCTCCTCATTGCAGAGCTGGGACAAAACCCAACGCTTTGTGTTCACTCCACCCTGGAGCCTGCAGAGCTGCACGAACAGGATTTGGATCTGAATGTTGTACTTGGCTTCACGAACAGCTCAAACTCAGCAGCTTTCTCAGGCCACCTCTGCTGCAAACAAACCTTTGTGGAGTCCCCAGCTCCTCATTGCACAGCCCCTCCTGGCAGGGGTTGCTGCTGTCCAGCCTGATTGCCATCCAAATGGGAACGTGCTGCTTGGTTAAAGAGCTGCCTCTGTCAGGCTCGAATCTGCTGCAGGGTTTGCAGAGCACTTTATGCCTCTGCACGTCTCAGGTGTAATGAATCCAGCATAAATTACCGTGCTAACAATGCTCCATTAATATGGATGCTGTCTGTGCTCTGGAAACAACAGCCCAGCAAAGCACTGCTGAGCACCTCCCTCTGTCCTCAAGCAACTGGACAAACCTTGTGGAAATCTGAATTTGCTCTTGGAGAAAATTGCTCCTTCTGTGACAAATCCTCCTTGGCTGGAGCAGACACACACTGTGCCTTCTCCTCATGCTTTTGTTGCACATAGGAAGGGATGATTGGAGGATCCGTGCTGGGAAGCACTGGGAATCACAGCACCAATTCCCTCTGATCCCTTTCTGTGATGCCACACAATCTGGATACAAGCCACCCTGTGTGCAGTCTGAAAACAAGACACTCAGGACAAACCATTGACCTTGCCTTCGAACTCTCTTAAGGAATTCCTGGATCCTCGAGGACAAACCATGTCCGTTTCCCAGCCATATATGCTCCAGAGTGGGACTGAAGCTCTGTTTATCCCAGCAAACCAGAGACACCCTTTGTCCCTCAAAAATCAGCTCCCCTGCACAACCTGCACCAACCCTGGCACTGCAAGGTCACCACAGCTGCACACAGAGCTCCCCACTCCCCTCTGCCTCGTGGGCAACAAGTTTGAATTAACAGTTATTCTGTAAATTCAGTCGGTGTTGGTGTTCGTGATGTACAAAGCAGGGAAAACCCAGCTTTGTTTTCAGAGCTGTCTCTGCTCATGGTGCTGGGAACCAGAAGAGAGAGAGATCCCGATGTATTTTCTGATATACAACAAGCTGACCTGGAAAATCAGCAATGAAGAGTAAAATAAAAAATAACAAGGTAAGATTTTTGCACTCTGCAAGTAGGTGGATGCTTGCTCACATTTTGTTGAGGAAATTTTTCTCATCTATTTGTTGCTTTCTGCTGATTTCAGAATGTAACAGAAAGATGGAGAAATTAGTCAGAGCTCGAAGAAGAGGAGTCTAGGGTGATCTCATTTGAATGTGTGTGTATTCCTGCACCAGACCCTCCCACAGGGTGATTTGGGAAGACAGAATTTGTTCTGTTTGCGTCTGCATCCACTGATGGCTGCACTGAGCACAACCACAGCTGTCAGGAGAACTGGCACTGCCAAAAGCGAGGGCTACAGGAACAAGACGTGGACTTCAGAACTTCATTTCAAATTGCACCTTCTGAGAAGAAAAATGTAAAAGCACCTGAACAGACACCAGGCTCCCAGCTCCCAGGGGGGCTAAAGTTTGAAGACTTGAACTTAGTCCATATTGTGGATTAGGGTTGACTATTCCGTTGCTTTCCACTGATCATCCCACTGCTCACCTCTTTGGTGTCTCATAAAAACGAGATCCCTTTCAATTTATTTAATTGTTGATACTGAGAATTGTAAGTTAGCATGAATCTTTTTAAGAAGAAACAGAATAAATAAACATATTCCCCCTCCCTTCAAAAAACCAACAAAAAACAAAGAAAGAAAAGAAAAAACCAACCCAATCATCCTCCCAAAAAGCAGCAAACCCACCTTCCCACAATGATATTTGTTTTCTGAAGAATATTACTTTTGCTTCAGGGTGCTTTTCTGTAGACAGTAAAGATCATAGACTGTTAATGGGTTGGAATGCAACTTAAAGTGCCATAGGCGGGGACAAAGCTTTTATTTATTTTTTTTTCCTAAGCTACATTTCCCATCTTTCAATTTGTACACACTACTTGTCCTGTCACTGCAAGGTGCTTCTCTTTAGCCACCAGCAAAGCAGGAATAAACAATGCTGGTAATTATCAATGATCCATCCAGATTGCTTAAAGCAATGGCAAGAAAAATAATTATATAAAGAGATAATAATAGAAGTTTTAGAAAAAAAACCCAAATAATTCCCCAAAATTCAGTCTCTGTGTTGTTTCTTAACATTCTTTCAAATACTACAAGACTTAATTCCCATTTTATGGTATCACAGAAGTTTTACAAGGCCTTATATATCTACAACAATCTCAATGATAACCAGAGAGCCAGCATATTCTGCATATCTGTTTCATGGCTGAACTCACAGGAATAACTTAAATTAAGATGCCAGTACTGCTTCAGCTCTGCATCACTGCCAGGTTAAGGCAGACATTTTACAGCCAAACAGCAATGGAACAATGCAGACACATTCTCACTGAGATCCTGGAATAGGAAAACACTTCATGGCTCCATCCTGCAGCTCTTCATCCAACCCTCATTTTCCAACATGCTCCATATCCTGAGAGCTCACTGCAGAACAAGCCCATCCACGTGCCTACCTCAACATATCGATGGAAATTCGTTTTCTGGAACTTATTTATCTATGAATAAAAGAAGATTGTGGTGTACCCTCACTCAGGGCTGAACCCTGGCTCTATTTTTAAGTCCACACACCATGGACACACGTGAGCACTGTGTTCCAGGGTGCTGTTCCTGCAGGGAGGACCTTGCACCTACCATCAGCACAAGCTGGAGACCCTCTGGAGAGGGAGCTGTGCTGAGGAGCTGGGCAAGCCCTGTCTGCCCACAGCCTGGAAACTGCACACCATGAGCCTGCTTTGGCATCCTCCTGAATTTCCAGGGCTTTTCAAAACATTCTTTTAATGTAGCTTTATTCTTTCATTTTAGAAGCAAAGGAGCTGCTGCTGTCTACTAATTAGTGAGGTTCCTAAATGCACATTTCACTCAAGTGAAATGCATGATAACAAGACAAGTTCTGCCTTTGTCTCTTCAGCGTTTGGACGGGAACAATTTTCTGCAGAAAAGGGCTACGAGGGCAGCAGGACATATGTTTATGTGACAGCTGCGTCTTCACAACCTAAAAAGCCACATGATCTGTTTTTTACCCCCTTTTCTTTGAAACTGACAGCTTGCTGTTTACAGACTACGAACAACAATGAAAGCAGCGAAGCTTTTTCATCCATCTGTTTCCACACCCACCATTTTTTCCCTTTCCTTTACTACGATTATGACTTTGCAGCAGTTAAACAGAGCTTGCCTTGCCTGAAGAACCACCTGCAGCCCTGGTGGAACCTGCTGTCCCCCCAGATGTGCCAGGGGGGCTTGCCCTACAACAGGCAGAGTTTTTTAGGCAGCTCAAACTGGGAACAGCCAATTTTATCTGCTGCTGGTGCAGAGACCAGACAAGGAATCTCCCCTTGGCCTCAGTTCCAGCTTTAGTTCCGCACATCCCTGAGCTGAACATGGAATTGTTGGCAACCTGCTTCACACAGGGTAGAAACCATGGGTTTGTCCAGTCTTAACGAATTATTTTTTTGGTCCTCAACAAATTTTCCCCAAGTTCAGGAGAGCTGAAAATTGTGTGTTTATTTTCTATACCATTGCAGTCAGTGGTTTGCAGTCTTTAAATACGTCTGTGCAGGGTCAATGGGCTCCCCTATAATTTTTCTTGCCAGCTTCAGGAAATTGCTGTTTCCTTCCAGAGACTAAGCCAAACCTATTATTGCTATTCCAATTATCAGCTTTTTTTTAGTATCTGTGTCACTTGGAGAAGGGAGATTTAACAAAGTGGTTAGGCCTTTTATTATTTACAATAGGAAGTTATTTCAATGATCTGTAGCTGATGATTGGATACCCACTCCTCTCAACCTCTCAAAAATGAGGTAGGCTGGAGGAGGATTTTATTTATTATGCAGAAAACACTCAGGTCCACATCCTCTGGTCAGCCAGATGTGGGAACAGGGGCATACAAAGAGTGAAGTGTTCCCACAGCTGCTTTATTTCTGTGCCAGCACCTCCAAGACAAGATTAAGGAGTGAATGTAAGTGGATAAACTGTACACCCAAAATCCTCGTGAACACAGAGCTCCCCAAAGCTGGTTAGTAGCTCACAGAAGTGATGCAGGCAGCCCTGGTGCCACTTCATCTTTCAGAGCAGGGCTCGTGCTGAATTCAAACACCTCCCAGTTTTTTTCATGGCCATCTCCATAGGGATGAATGGCACATCTCTGCTGGCAGCTCTATCCATACCTCCAAAATGTCCCAGAAGAATAATGCTGTGTGCTGTGAGCAGACCTGTCAGCATCAAGAAAACCAGCCCAAGTCCCCTGATAATAATGAGCTGCCCGATTGTGCATGTAGTACAAGTCATTAGAGAGGCAAAAAAAATCAATAGGAATCTCGGTAGAGTCTATCATTCCCTCAAAAAAAATAATATTCTCATTGATTCCTGCGGTGCTACTTTCCACAATCCTGGGTTGAAGGCATCAGTCACCTGTTGGACCACCAGGCTGGCAGAGCAGCTGGCAGCATCCCCTGTCCCTCCCAGCTGTGCTGCACAGGCTCCTGCTCATCTCCCATTTAAAGGAAAAACGGCCAAGAGTTATCGATTGCAACTGCGCCGTTACGGATTTCATTTTAACTCAATGAGGGAAAATGCAGCTCCAGAAAGGATTTTTTTTAAGGAGCTCTGGTTTCTGAACGGCTCAAAAATTCAGGCAGGTTTCACAGAGCAGCCAAAAATTCTCCCCATCGGAGCACGGTGCTGGATCAGCAACCAGAGACCTGCAGTGAGCCAGATAAAGACCTGGGGACAATCAAATCGGCAGTTTGGATATTGAGCCAGTGTAAGGATAAGGGAGGATAAGGAGTAACACAGGGTTGTCAACCTGGCCTCACCTTTCAGAGGGAAAAACACTGGCAGGGCTGGAGTTTTAAAGGGGCTGGGCTCAGGGAGGGTTTCCAGACAAGCAAATCTTCATGCTCTGTCAGGCAGCCATCTGTAGCAGGTGGCACCAGGACAAGCAGCAAACATCAGATCCCTACCTGGCTGGCTGTGACGCTGTCTGGAGATCCTGCCAGAGCACAGCCAAGCCAAATGTCCTCTCTGCTTCTGCGCCATCTCCTGTGCCGACTCCTGCTATCAACTAAGCAGTAACTAATGGTGCTTCTCACTCCCACAGCCACAAAGCCTGGAGTTTCTGTGTCCCCTTCCTCTTTCTCCCCTCTCTCACTTCAAACCCTGCCACATTTCAGCTCAGCATCTGGCTGTCAGCAGTGCCTAGGGGGAAGTTCACACGATCTGGAAGCGTGTTGTGTAACAAGGCTGAAAACCCCTCAGCCTGACCATGCTCTGCTCAGATTCCTGTCTGGAGGGAGCTCCACAAGTGCCCGGGACACGGATCCAGGCAGCCACAGCTCGCTCATTCACACTGAGACAAGTACCACGGTGCACAGGAGAAGGCAGAAGAGCTCGTGAGCTGCTTCTGCAGCAATTTGCCACACTTGTTTTGCATCCAGCTGTTAATTATGTTCCTTTCAGTGTAACAATCAGAGCTAATGGCTGCAGAGCAGACGGGAACACCAAATGAGCACAGCCCTCCATGAACAGAGGAGCTCAAACAATGCAGAACTCCTACAACACCACTAACCTCCTCCTAATCAAGCTTTTTGACCAAATCCAGGCTGTTTCTTCAAATTAAGCTCTCCCCAGAGCCCTCTGTTTCCAAAGGATGATGTTCTGGTTCACTGCATGAAGGCTTCTTCATTGCAGATTCCAGGTGTGGAAAGAAATTTTATCATTCCACAACAGTCAGTGATTAATGAAACTATAGAATATCCTAATTAAAAAATGAGTGGCAATGTTCTGTTAAGTTTTTTCATGTGTAAGGGAACAACATAAGGCTCTACTTTAACCCTGCTAAATTGTTATTGTTGCAGGTTTTTTGCAGATGCGCCTTATCAAAAATCATGGCATGGTTTGGGTTGGGAGTGACCTTGAAGACCATCCAGTTCCAATGCCCTGCCATGGGCAGGGACACCTTCCACTATCCCAGGTTGCTCCAAATCCCATCCAACCCGGACTTGGACACTTCCAGGGGTGGAAATGCCATGTTGCAGCCATAATAATTTGTAGGATTTTCCAAGACCAGTCAGAGCTGCTCAGGTTACAGGCAAGTGAAAACCCAGAATTCTTAAATACAAATGATACCTGCAAATAATTCTGGGAATGTAACAAAAACCTACTATTTACAGCTGCAAAAGAGTGAATGGAAATTGACCTTAATGTTTGAAATATGAGTTTAATGATTTTACCAAGAAACAGAAGGGATCAGAACAGAAGCTACTCCTCTGAAGATCCATATTCCACTCTAGGGCATTTTCTCTGTACTTTTACCCACAGCACTACACTTTGAGGATATATAAAGCATATCCTGTAGAAATATAAATTATTACCACAGGAGGAAATTGCTTTCTCAAATAGGAATTTACTGTGTCTGGCTGGACACTTCTCATCCTGTCATGAACTGTGCACTGTTGCATTAAAGACTATTTGATTAACTTATGCTCAAAAATCCCTTTACGGTCTTGTTCCTGTTAGGACAGCCCAAGCAAGTCCTTTTTTGAGTTCTCAGCACCTGGAATGTAGGGTGAGATGCAGGAAAAGCAGGAACACCACTGCTGCCTGAATCCAGAACACCAAGGGAAGCCTACACTTCCATCCCCACAACCCATTTATGGAATATTATATTGTACTTAAGCAAATAAAGTTTCTTCTTCCCTGGGGATCCATTCACTAGCAATTAACTATCACACATGGGGGAACTAACTAGAAACAGAGAGACATACACATATATTCACAATTTCTTTTACAAAAGCAAACCCAAAACTGAATTAATTGAGCAGTGCTGGAAAGAAACTGTATTGGCTAGAAAGGAAACCGAGGTGAAAACCAGCAGTGTTGAAGAGATTTTGTACTTGTCAGCCACACAGCTGAAGCTCTGCAGGAAAATGGTGATAAATGAAGGGTGTAAAGCACTAAGCTGTGTTGTGAACTCATTGGTACAGCCAGCCTGTGACACCATCCCAGTCCTCTGCAATGTGCAGCTGCATTTCAGGTACAAAAGCCACTAAAGCCTGCACCGTTCATCTTTGACTGATTTTTGTAATTTTGCTCTCTCAGGGGTGATATCACAGAGAATTTATCTTTGTTAAAATTAAATTCCTGAAAGCACTGGCAAACATGCTAATAATAGCAGACTTTGCTACCCAAATTTGTGATGCCTTGTTCATGCTCTAAGACTGTTCACGAGGCCAGAGTAGCAAATTCTTTTGTGTTATGTATTAATGGAAAACAGCTGGGGAGCCAAAGGGGAGGAAGGTGATCCACTGAGGCTGGATCTGGCCTGAAACAGGAGAGGTAAAAGGTCACCAATTATCCTCAGCTGGAAGAGAAGAGAGAATAGAGGCCTCCTGTTTTCCTGTGGTGAGATGAGGTGTGTTGTGGCATTGTGTGTGTCATTTGAGTCTGAGGATGGGGCAAACTACATTTCCTGTGCAGTCTGCATTTTAAACCCAACACCACAGAGTAAAGATATATAAAAATACAGCATTGCAGAGGGGTAGGACAGACATGCAGACAGTCCCCACTGCAGTACCTGACTTCCTTAAGCTGAAACTCCCAGCCACAAGTGCTGCATTGTGAAATGGCCAAGTGCAAGCTTGCTCTCCCAGGTAATCCAAATTCATAACATCTCCTCCAAAATCACAAGCACTGTGAACTATCAAGATACTGCAATTATGGCTTTTAAAAGCACAATAGCCCCTACTCTGACATTCATGCTTATGGAAGGATAAAAAAAAAAAGTATCTAAATTCTAAGCAGCTCGTTTAGTAAATCACAAAGCAACATGTGCCTTTACAGAATCAGGGTCCTCAACAGATTTCTCATTGGATCTGAGCATCAGAGAGAGATTTGAGTGAAGGACAAGTAATGGCACGCTTGATTTTCATCAGATTTCTGTAAGAGGGTAATAAGAAGGAGAAATTAAACCAGCATCCAATCGAGAAGGAAGGAGAGTGATGAGGAGGACAGAGAGAGGCAGTCACACCTACAGATGCAGCTCAAATTTCCCTGCACTTACTCCATTGGCCTTGCTAAGAGCCTGGAAGTATATGCTGTAGCTTTTCAGGGGGGAAAGAGGAGCATTCCAGTAGCCATTGTAGGTCTTGTTGTCGCCCACGGTGAAGGGCTGTGTGACAGGAAGGTTGATAGGCTTCAGCTCGGCTGCAAAGTAGTGAGGGGAGTCCAGGCTGGAGGCGTTCTTGTAGCTCACTGGCACAGAGAAGCACTCAGTGATGTCTGCAGCTCTCCGGGCTTTCTGCAGCTTCTCCTCCTTGACAACAAGCTGGTAGACACTGGGAGGGAGACAGAAAGGTGAGGTTAGAGACCCCAGAGCCCTGAATGTCAGGAATGTTCCCAGCAATGAAAGGACAAGAGCAGAGCAAAGTCAGGAACGTGCAGCTGAGGCGTCCCAGCAAGCTCCTGGCACACCAGGAGCAGGGGCCACTGAAAGGCTCTGTGGGGGCAAGGTGCTGGCCATGTGCTCTGGTGGTTTAATTGAGTAAATCAGGATAAACCTTGGTGAAAGTCAGAGTGGATTTCAGTCATGTCACTCTTTAGGAAAAGGAATAACTGTTGCTGTTGAGCATCAAACAACAACACAGACTCTCCATCAGAAAGCTAGAAAAAGTGAACTTTTATTTTTGAGATGTGACTCTCTTATATAGTATTTTACACAGACCAATTTGATTGGTGAAACAAAGGCAAACCTCTTCAATCACATTGGTTAAAACAGATGTTCGTCAAGAAACCTCTCCTGTGAGAAAGAATGGATAAACATAGGTACAGTTACAAAAACATTTCTCTTGCTTACAGAAAGTTTCCTGGGAAGGGAATTTCCCAAAAACCAAACCATTAAACCAGGACCACATCTAACTAATAAAATATCCACTCTAGAATGAATTTTTAATGTGCTGAATGTTGTAATCTGACAAGCAGACAGTTTCTCCTTCAGCCACCAAAGTGAAACATGAATTGTTTTCTTGGGCCAAACGGTGGCTGCAGTGGAGGAGAGCACGAGCAGCTGGCAATGGTGTCAGGTGCCTTTGGAAACAATTCCAGAGTGCAAAAAGCTGTTTAGGCCAAAAAAGAACCTTGATCACATTTTTTGGCCCTCCCTCATATCTTGATGTCCACATAGGGACCTGGTGAGGGCTTGGCACAGGTTTCCCAGAGCAGCTGTGGCTGCCCCTGGATCCCTGGCAGTGTCCAAGGCCAGGTTGGACATTGGGGCTTGGAGCAACCTGGGACAGTGGAAGGTGTCCCTGCCCCTGGCAGGGGGTTGAAACTGGATGGGCTTTAAGCTGCCTTTCAACCCAAACCATTCTGGGATTCTATGACCTCTTTTTGGGATATCCTGCAATGTAGAATTCTCTAATTCCCAATGGCAGGTCTCCTTCCACCTTCCATCCCTTGAGGACTGTTTATGTACTGAGCAGGTGGCTTTACAGCTCTCTCAATCCACTTTTGTTTCAAGAAACAACAACTCCTCATATTCTCTCTGACTCTATGAAATGGTAATCCTTTTTGATTCCTGCTAAGCTTTTGGCCATTATGACATATAATAGCAATCTTGTTATTTCTAGCGTACTATTCCAGGCTCAGAGCCTGCAAGGCATTCAAATGCGCTCTGCTGGTTTTTTCTTTCCTCCTCAGGCAGCTAACAAAGCCCCGGAGTTCGATGCTGCTACAGGCCGGGCAGGTTTTACTGTCTGTTTAACACCACTGACACACTTGACAAAGAGAGATAGGGCCGCAGTCATTTCACTTTGTGTCAGGCTATTGAGATGCGCTGCCCTCACCTGTCTGTGTCAGCCCGGGCCTTTGTTCCCGCAGACAGGGGAGATGGATTCAGAGATTGGGACCAGCCCGCAGTGTATCACTGTCCCGGCTTTCAGGGGCTCATCGCCGCAGAAAGAGCGCTCGGGGAAATTTCCAGCATAGCAATAGCTCATCAGTGCTCCTGAGAGAAGCGGAGTTCTGGCTCCTCCGGCACGCAGGAGTGACAGGAGCCCTTTCTGAATTTTGCCTTTGAATTCCCAGCTCCTGGGGCCCGTGGGGATCTGGCTCATGCTCTGCTGACAGCGGGGCAGGCAGAGAAGCACTTGGAAACCATTTAGCTCCCACTGCTAGACACAATCCCAGCTAATCTGTACAAGCACGAGCAATTTATGAATTACTCAACACTAAAGCTGTCCTTACACTGGCATTTGCTAATGTAGTAGGAGCACCAGCTGCATGGACTGCAGCCTTTAATGATGTCCCATCAGCATCCTACAGTTCATCAGAGCCCTTAATAAAATATTTTAGACCTTCTCTGATATTTATTTTACAATTTTAAAAAGACAAAAACAGGTTTCCAAGCAACACTTTAAGTGTTATCATTGAGGATGCAGTGGGAGCTGCAAGCCTGTTCAATACAAACCCTCTCCTCAGCTCAGCAGCAGCAACTCTTTCTGGGCTGGTTTGCCCACTGTTTACTGAGAGTGCACATTCTTATTCTGGCCCTTCTCTCTGGCAATAATAATAATCTACACTACTGGGAAAGTCTGTCATTTTGTTTGTCAGCCATGTGCAAAATTGGAGCTGACACTTCTATGGACGTTCGCCAGATGCCTTCTAACCTAAAAACGTTTGGTTTCTGTTTCATCCAATCCTAAACACTTGCATTTTCTGGCCGCAGAAAATGCTTCCTTTAGGTATATACACAAATATATATGTATAGACATATATTAATCTGCTTTCAGCCTACACAGAGGCCAAGAACTCCCTCATCCTCTCTCCCCAGACCTGAGGGTGACACTCATTCTCTCCATTATCCCACTTGCAAGCCATGAACTCTGTCTGTCTTTGGAGAAGGGGAAGCTCCCAGGAACATGAACTGCCAGGTAACTGAACTCTTTCCCAAATCATTAGAGCACTACAGACACTTTTTATCATGAGCAAGGGTTTTGATACATACAGAACCCAGTCACAGATACTTTTTGAACTGAGCCCAGTCACAGATACTCCTTTGCCTCTATTCTTTCACATTTTCTCTTTCCCACTTAGCTGCTAACATCCTTCTTCCCTTCACAGAGATAACTCACTCTTGTAGAGGCCCGAAATTTTACTTTTCATGTTTATTCTTTTGAAATGAACCAAGGTTCCTCTGGAAGCACAATGGTGTGTTCACGAACATTCAGCTGGGGGGTGGCAATTGTCCCATTTGCATTCAAGTTAAAATCCTGTTCAATTCCTGCTCAAACACTGCCTCCTTTTCCATGGGACAGGTATCTGAGTTAGCACTGCTGTCACTGCTCCCTGTGGCTAAAACCCCTCCTCTGGTGACACTTGGGGGGTGACTGGCTGCTTTCATGGCATTTTTGTCCCTGATGCCCCAGCTCACACTGACTGACACAGCACCCTCATCTGTGCTTTGACTGCTTGGCTTGGGGTGCAGCATCCTCCAGCCTTACCCTTCTCTGAGCCTGGTCAAGAGGCCACTCCCAAAAGCAGTGGTGAAACAGCCAAGAGCATGTCTGAGTTCAAAGCTTACTTTGGGCTGAAGATTATCACTCTGAGAGCTCTGGTTCCCTTATCAAATGATTACTCTGGGTCTTACTTTCTGTTTTCATCCCATTATTTTGATCTGTCTACAGCCTCCAGAAGGGCCGGATTCCCAGTCCACCCCAGAAAGGACAGACTGCTAGAGACTCCTCTTTTTTTCCTATCATGATTTGTTTGTTGTGGTTTGTTTTGTTTATTTTGATTTTTTTTGCTGGGGTTTTTTTTCGGTTTTGTTTTTCTTGGGGTTTTGTTTGGTTTGTTTTTTTTTGGTTTTTTTTTTGAGTTATGCTCTTTTCCTCCTGTTTTGTTTATACCTAAAGCAGAATTTCCCTGCCTGCCTTTAGTGCATTTTCAAAGATCAGCTTCTCTGCATTAACCAGTGAAGTGCTGCAGAGCACAGCAAGTGCTTCCACACCTGCATTGAGGTGCTCCTGTAACTTGGAGCAAAACCCCACCAATCCTACACCCAAATTGCTGTGTAGCAAATGTCCTATTACCCACCCGAAAGTCTAGCAAACCATCTGCATTACTACAGCATTTCTCAAAAGAGTGAACTAATCCAACTTTGCTCAGAAAATGGGAACTTGGTGGGATGCACCGCAATCCCCAGTGGTTGAGCACTACCTCAGGATAAACTTGGTGAGTAGGATCTGCCCTTTTGGCCTGAAAGAGCCCTTCAGCTGCATCCACATCTCTGGGCCAGGGCTGAGCAGGGTCTACCCTTTGCAATTTGCTATCCCTGACAATTCTGTAACACCAGTGTGAGCACAGACAAGGGAAAGGAGGAGTGGTTTTCCAAACAGTGGTGCTGGAGAGAAGGATAAAAAAGGCAAGTGGGCAATGAAAATAAGGAGGAGATATCCAAACTATTCTAATAGCTCTTACTCCACCTACCAGGTAGGCAGTAACAGGGATCTGGGGCTCTCCCCAACTCAGGCTTCAAAGCTGCTGCTCCCAGCCAGGATCAGCTACCACGGATTTCCTGGCAGGAATCAATGCAAACGCCCAGCTGGATACGAGTGTCAGTGTCATACATAGAAATGATATTAAAAGAGACAACAAAAACAGAGCATTCAAACTCCTACACGAGATAACAACTTCAGTGCCAGTGAAATGAAAGATGATACAGCCACCCTAACTCCTGCATTCCAGTTTTTAATGTCAGGACACATTTGGGAACACAGCAATCAAACACACACACGGGTGTGCTGCAGGGCAGTAGTTAGCAGGGGGTTTGTGCTCCCAGTGCCACCTCAGCCCACTTTGGTGCAGCCAAATAATGCTGCTGTCCCCTTAAAAAACACCAGGGACTGCTTTCCAAACATCCACAGGCTCCACTCTCCAGAGAGCTCTCGAGGGATTCTCCAATCTGGGCCACAAAAGAAATGCCTGACCTCCTGGAAGGCTGGGGAGCTGACTGCCCTGTGTGCAGCTGCACACTCTAATTGGAAAAGGAGGCCAAAACTGGGCTCCTTTATAAATTTCAAAGGTCTTAGATAGATAAATCCACATCACCTTAATAGAAGCTTTTTAAAGTTTTTGACAGCTTGGCTGTAAATCACTGATAAAAGCACCCACCATAATGGGCCACAGCACAAGTGTTGTCTGCAAAGGAATGAAAGGTGCCCTTATCACCATCTACAAGGTAATTTTTTAAATGATGAGTTTCCTATTCAGCGTGAAAAAAAATCGACATTCCCAGTCACAGCCCATTTCTGTGATGGAGATCTCTCTGTCTGCCTCAGGCTTCTCTTTTCCCTGATCTTGATTGCTTTTTGAGGATGGACTGAGACAACACTTGTCCATAAATTAAGACCAGTCTCAAATTCTGAATGTAGGATGCCCAGGAACGCGGGGAGGAAAAGCTGAGTCAGAGCTCTCCAAAAAGCATCCAACATCTGGCCCGTGCCCTTTGGTACCCTGGCACAACACGGTGAAACCTTCACTACGCTCTGGGTAACGAGAGGGTAGGCAAAGGAATAGCATTTCTTTGTAACCTGGCGGTGATCTGCTCACCTGAATTATTAAAGCTTAGAAGAAACAATGTTTCAGCAGCTGAGTACTCCCTCCGGACCAATCTCGTTATTAAACTTTCCTTCACATCATATAAAGATTCAATGTATTTTCATTTAACACATAAATTTATTATCAGCCATATATTATTTCCAATGTTATTTTCTCCCAGGGAGCAAAAATAAGCGGCAATTAGTACAGCTTGATCTTGTAGTGCTTTTTTTTTAGCAGACTACTGTGAACAGGTTTTGTTGTTCATCCTACAGAGAACAAGAACTTCCCACTTCCAGCTCAGATGAACACTTTACTTTCAGAATAACTCTTTGATAGGCTACAGGAAGTAAGAGACTACTGGTTTCCTTATTACTGGTTATTTTAATTCAAAGGATGAAGGACAAAAAGGAACAAATGAAGGAAGGATAGAAAAGATTTTTGCCTCCCCGTGTGGGATGTGGCAGCTGACGTGGAGCTGGACGTTGAATTTCCACTCCCACACGTGTTTTGTGGAAGGAACAGATCCAACTATTCCAAAAAGGCCATCCAAACCCATGAAAATAAACCCCAAATACTGTCTGACCAATCCACAAGGGTCAGTGCTGCACAGAGGTAAAGAAAAGGCATCAGCAGCACATGAACAGGGACAAAGGTACAATAATTAGACAACAACAACCACTTCAGCTTCTTTTCCCTTGTGGGCCACACAAGAATCCAGCTACAGATCCTGAGCACCAGCTTTTTATCATTTGATTATTCCATTTAACTTGTGATCCTGTTAAATTTGGTTGAGCCAAAGTAAGTATATCTGTATATATCCATGAAGGTTCATCACATTTATTCTGACAGTATGGAGCCATCTCCCAGGATACTGGGATGGGAGAGGGTTTGATGTGCTGCCTGACACCCACACTTAGAATTCAGATTAGCCATTGGGTGTGCAGATGCTTGTTTTATGGCCAAGCTGCCTTCAGTGATGCACACTGAGACAGAAGAGTAGCCTCAACATCTTTATTTCCCCCTCTTAAAGACATCGACATCAAAGCCTGAGTTCTGCCACAGAGACAGTAAAAAATAAAATAATGGGAATTTTGAAGAAAGGTACTCCATATATCAGTACTCTGTATTGTTCACCCTAAAAAACTGTGACATTAAACTGTAAGTAGATCCTTCAATGTGCCTCCAGCCCCACTATGAATCTGCATATGGGAGATTTTGAAAAAAAAAATTCTACCCAAACCAAGTCTAAAAAAGCCTTATATAGCATACATTGCCCTAAAGTTTACAGAACTCAAGGGTGACTGCCATAAAGGCTGATGCTGACACTGCTCTGAGCACTCTCTGCTTTCCTTGGGCTCTAAGGGAGGATTTCCTGACCAGGCACCTCCTGCAATCAAACGTTCAGGCACCCAAGAGTCAACTCCCAGAGAGCTTCCAGGTTCATGAGCTTTTCTGGGTGCAAACAGGTGCCAATACATCCCTGAGAACCGAGTTACTGCCTTCACACACTCTAAAATGTCACCCTCAGTACCTCCAACAGCATTTTTAATCAGAAGCTCTGAAACTAATCTACAAACCATAATGAATTGTGTTTCACAGCCACCTAGGACGCACTGACAGGACCCAGTGCTCTGTTCTGCAATTTTCTGTCTATTTAAGAACTGATTCGAAACACATTAAAATCAATTACAGATTGCTACTGTTTCCATTGCACTCTGGAACAGCTCCATGCAGAATACAATATGCTGAAGTGAAGGTTTGCTTTCAATAAACAGTTTCATGCAGAAAATAGTGGAAAAAAATAGAATGTTCTACAGTGTCATCTTCTGGAATGTGCTTGGCTGTTTCACAGACTCAAAAAGTAGCCTGTTATGAATACTGGGCTGCACTGTCATCAGCTTGCTTGCATCTGCAAAGCATTCACAAAAATAAAGTTGATAATAGTGATGCTACTTGAGGAAATAGTCTCTCATATTGCAAAGTTATTCACACTAGAGCCTTCATTTTGCAGTTATTTTTGTGTGTTCCTTTAACAGTCATTTAAATTAAACAACTCTT
>VYZR01000121.1:0-16621 GCA_013400675.1 Oxylabes madagascariensis | reverse complement strand
AAACCCCTTCTACTAACATCACCAAAATTAAAAAAAAAAAAAAAAAAAAAAACCAAAAATTCAAATTCAGCCAAATTTGTAAAAAATGGCATAGGAAGAAGAGATGGTAATTACTGCCATTGCAATGAAAAAAACCTGCTGAGATAGAGCCAATAATAATGAAAACCATTTAATAACCAAGAAGGCTGGGAAGAGAGTGTCTTCACATTTTCTTCTGCTCCCATATTCAGCTCAGTACTCCAGATTTACTACCAGGGCATGTGAGACCCTGAAATTCATGAAACAAAAGGTAGCGATTTCACACTTGGATAAAACCATTTGGAGTCAGCCTTTCCACACGGGCATTCTTTTATCGCTGAAATTTCAAGCTTTGTTAAATTTCTCTGGTGATTGAAATGGGCTCTAGAAGAAGCGAGGATGTTTAATGACTGCATGGCTCCTGCAGAGGAGAGAGAGATGGGTCTGTGCTGTCCCCAGCCAGCAGCAGGAGCTGGGATGAGCTGCCCGTGGGACAGGCAGTGGCATCTATTTCAGAAACTGTGCACAGTGTCAGGCCTGAGACAACAGCAAACCCAAACAAAATGTTTGTATTTGCAGAAAAGCATCCTGCCAGCGTCACTCCAACAAAGGCTGTCTTTGCCCAGGCTGCTTTGTCTGAAATTCCTTTGCAGTCTCACATACAACTCCCACAGCTGAATGAAAAAATGAGAACTCTCTTGGAAGGGGTGTGCGTGGGGAGGTTGTTTGTTTTGGGTTGCTTGGGGTTTGGGGGATTTTTGGTGGTGGTTAGGTGGGGTTTTTAGTAAAAAAAGTGACAGTGTAATGTCAAATATTCCATGGCCTTCATGGGTTGCATAGGTTTTATCCTGACAGACCCCTGAGGTGCAATAGTAATTATCCCACTGTTGCAGATATGTAAACAGTGGCATGGGGAATGTGACTCTGCCTGATATCACAGATAAGTGTGTAAACAAATCCACACTTTCCCGTCCAATATTCCTCCATCCACCCACCAGCCAATATGTCCTGTCTAATGGAGTCTGGATTATCCAGCCTGAACACATGCTACTCCTACCAAATCTTTCCAATCCGGAAAAAAAAGGAAAATGTGACTTCTGAGCATCACCAGAGATGTGACCTGCAGCGAAAAGGGAGCAGCAGACAGGGCTGGGAAAGAGGTGTTGGGAGACTGGCTCTGTCTTAAAACTGCACCACACAGAAGATGCACCAGAGCCATAAACACCAGTAACAACATTGTGCCAACAATGATGGTTTAAATAACGGAGCTCTGAGCAACCTGGGGTAGGGGCAGGTGTCCCTGCCCATGGCAGGGGCTGGAACTGAGTGAACTTTAAGGTCCCTTCAACCCAAATCATTCTGTGCTTCTATGATCCTATATGTGCACATCTGAACACCCCTGTGCGCACCTATNAACAAAATCCAAAATTAAAATTAAAATAAATAAAATAAAGTAAATTTTTTTAAAAAATATAAAATATATAAAAAACAAAAAATAGAACCAGAGGGCATTTCAGAGCTCTGTGTTCTACTATCTCAGCCACCTCCATAAGCCTGACCTAGCCTGCAACCCAGATTAGCCAAAATATCTGCTGCTCCCCAGCGGAACTGGCCCAGTCCCTCTCTCCAGTTCGATGCTATTTTCTGCTGGCAGATTAAAGATAATGAGTGCAGACAGATACAGCTTTCGCTGCCACAGGAGCTGATGTGAGTGGCTTTGGAGGTGTCTCTTCCCTCCTGAGCCACCTGCCATCTGTTTAATCTAAAAAAAAAAGGCAAACCCAACCTCTGTTTTGTTAATGTTGCTTCGTATTAAACAGGCATCGCTGACTGAAGTCCTGTCATCCTCAGCAAGTGCTGGTTTAAGACCAGGAGGATGTTTCAAGGACAAGAAGAGCCAAAGCATTTCTTGAACAACTTGTAGGACAAGGAGAGACCGTGGCAAACCCTTACTGGGACTGCCCAGCACCTTCTGCTTTCATAAAAGCAGCACCTTGAACAAGAGGATGGGGACATTTGCATATATTCTCAGTCAGAATTAATTCGGGGTTTTCCAATGGCCTCCATCAAATTAGGTTCATTTGGATGCAGAAATAATCTAGCTGGGAATTCAAGCTTCCTCTGCCTTTTCCACAGCCACAGCTACCAGACTATGCAGGGAAAACCCACACAGAGGAACCTGCTGTCTTTCATACGAGAGAACACTAGAAAACACTAGAAAAATACTTTTATTGGTGTCATGTCTGCTTGGATATATTTTAAATTAAGAGGCGAAGAAAAACACTAGGAAAAAAGAGGGAACCTGCTCTGTTTACAACCTTCTGATAAACTTCATTGCTCAACAGGGCCCATGCAGTCAGGTAACTGCTTCAGGCCTGTGGTCCATGTGCAAGCATGACGAGCTCTCCTGGAAAAGGCTAACACAGATTTTCAGCACCTGAAGCTGCAGGAGTATCCACCAGCTCCTTTCCACCTTTTCTGGACATGTTTTGCTTTTCAGAAAGTGCAAAAGTGTCATGCTTCTGATACCAGGGAGAGATCTAAAATGGTGCCTTCACTACAACATCTCCTGCCCCAGACAAAGGGAAATTGAGGATAGAGGGAGTGGGAAAGTCGCAAGGATAAGAACTTCTCTGCAGCAATTCATCCATAAACACCTCCCACCCCCACCACAGTGGGAACGGGATGGATTTAAATGTTAGATTGCGTCTGACAATCCTGTAATCCACCAACTCCCCTCAAAACTAAGAGTATTTTTTACAAAAGAGTGAACATTACACATAGGCTGTGTCCTTTGGCAGAAAAAAGCCCTCAACCTGCATCAACATCAGCTCCTGCAGCTCCTTGGGGATGTGTCAAGGTGGGCCACAAGGGAAATTGGCATTTCCTCCTCTTTTACTGTTTGACTTTCCCACTAGAAATACTCCACGTTCTGCCTCTCTCCTTGCCTTCCCTTTTGCACCATGACTATTTTGAATGACACCAGCCCTATTTCCCCTTCCTTTTGCACTGCAAGCAAATGCCTCACTGTTCCCAGCTCTGCCTTTTGCTTTGGAAAACCACTGTGCATGAAAAGCTGAAATTATGGGGAGGCAGAAGAGCATCATGGCTGCAGAGGTTTATTCCTGAGAATTGTCTGGCTGCATTTATGATAATCCCTCCATTCCATCTGCATCCCACGCACTGGTGAAGCAACCCCATTTGCTAGTTCCAAGAAATTATGCATTCATTATGGAGGAAATTAACACCTCAAAGCAAACTATAATTAGGAATTCTTCAATTCGGTTTATGCTTTTTCAATTAGGCCCTCTATAATTTTAATCACGGGAGCATTAACATGTTTCCGGAATTTATATACCTGTAGTATAATTAAATCCTGAAATGCCTTAGTCTGCAACAGCCAAGCAGAGCTTGCTCATCTTCCCTTTTATTGTGTTTTTGTGTTGTTATAGACACATCGAGGGGCACCTGCCCGTGTAAACATCTCCTGCCAGATGCAGCAGAGCAGGAAGGGCCCACTTGTCCTCTGAACTCAGCGCCCTCACTCCTGGGAGAGGCTCTGCTGCCTGGGCACTGCTCCTGAGGGGTGGACAATTGCCAGGGACTTGTGCTCAGACTCATCCCATTTCGTTTCAAGTGCCTTAAGGAGCTGCTTCAATTAAGTAAATCATCCTTGATGATCCTCCAGAAGAGCCAAGGTCCTTCCCTCCAGTGGGCTTCCCATCCCTGAGCAGCTGTGGGCCCAGCTCCGCTCATTCCAGTGAAGGGTCTGATCCAAAAGCTCTCACAGGCTTGGCACTACACCTCCTGCAAGTCAGAGTTTCTGGTTTTTAAAGTCTTTTGTGCTGTTTGTTATTCCCCTTTCATTCTGTGACAACGAGGAAGGGGCACAGTGGCTCTGAGAGCTGTGGAGCAGAGAGAAGTCTTGGGAAAAGAAACCCTCAAACTGGAACCGTGGGTAATTTATCTGTTCCCTCATCTACTGGGGTGGCAGATTGATGAGAGGAGATGGCCATCAATTCGTGAATATCAGCTTAAAGCTCAGAATTCATGAACCTGTTCATTGCTGGAATTAAATCTGACCGGTTACACAACCAGCATAAAAGATTTATGCAAAAATCCTCCTTTCCCCTACTCAGTATCTTCAGGTCTTCACAACACTAAAAAGTGTTAACAAAAGCCTCCCTGTAGCACTAATAAAATGTTGCTTGACACCAAAGAATTGGTTCCACATGTAAATTGATTGTTAAAATACTATCATTCAAATAGACACTGATTTTATGGCTTTCCTCTCCCATTTCTGCCCACTGCCAAAGCTACCTGTGGAATGGTCAAAGACACAGCAGGTCACCCAGGCACTGAAAATGGCCATGGTTTGGATGGCTGATAAATGGTAAAAGGCAGATTTGTCTCCTTTAGGGGGCTGAATTTCAATTGCACATTGCACTAATCCAGTAGGAAAATGCACTTCCTGTACCAGATGAGAAAATTGACCTAAAATGCCCATTAGCTTCACTTTTTGGGACTAACACCTGACTCTTCGGGGAACTGAACAAAACCTTTAAGTCCCTATTCAACTAATTCTGCCATGTTACATAAGACTAAATATTCCTTCCTGATAATTCTGGTTGTACCTTACACACCTGTATCTCCATTTTGCTGTTCTCTTGATACAATAAGCCAAGCACCTCTAATATTCATAATAATTTCAAGTACTTAATGCCTTTCATCCAAATTCTCAATGTCCTTCTCTCACCCTCACACACAATTGAGGAAAATGTAGATCTGGTTTATCTCTAAGAAGAAACTTCTTCATGTACCTCCAAACTCTTAGCTAAATAAAAGGCAGTGTCAGGCAGGAGAAACTCAGCTTGAATGATTTCAGAACAATATCCCTGAGGTATATTACAGGAGATGTTAATTAATACAGATAATTTGGCTTATAGTATCAGAAGCCTAGACTGATAATCTAATTTCTCATTAAATACTACAAAATTAAAAGATCTAAAGTGACAACTGCTTGCCCTGTATTGAATCAACCAACTCATGTGATGAAGACATTTAAATAGGAGCTCAGAAAAAGCAGACCAGGAATTTTCTTTTCCAAGTACTAAGAACGTGCCTATCAAGGGAATCTAACTTTCTGAATTATCAAGGGTGTGATAATTTCACCCTTAGCACCCTTTATATTATTTTGCTGCTCCTTCACTCCAGTCTTTATTTTCATAGACAAGGTACTATATGTGGGAGTTTTAAGAATTAGAAATTGTCACCCTTTTCTGGCATTAATGAATCAACTATCAGCATAAATGCCTGAGGCAGGCTCATGTGATGCCACTAAGAAGCTGCAAAGCAGAGATCTGAGCAGCAGTTCTCCCTCTATTCTAATGGAGATCTACAAACCAAAGTCACCAGCAGGAAAGCAAAACAAAAGCACCGACAAATGTTGTGAATTTATAGTTTCTCCACCACAGAATCAAGGTCACTGGGCTTGCAAACCACTCCTTTTTAAGGCTGGGAAGAGCTACTTTGCAGTAAAGGCAAAATCAGACTGAGGATGCCAGGGAGAGGGATGCAGGAAAGGCAGGCTCAGGATGAACAGATAATGCTCGAAATCACAGAAAATAAAGAATTACTTGGAGATTAAATTTCTACCCTATGGCTCCAATTTTTCTCCATCTTTACTTTGCTGCAGATAGACAAGTTTTAGCTACTTTCAGTTGTCTAACATAAGATGGACGCAATACCATGGCCCTTCCTTCCAGGAAAGTTTTACTCATTATTGCATGTAGGAATACTTAAGTGCACAGATACATCCTACAGGATTTTTTCCTGGGAGAATAGCTTGAGTATATAAAAAAAAAACCACATTCTTAGGTGTTATGTAAATAACATTACAGCTGTTTTCTCAATTTTTTTTTAGCATCATGTAGAACAAAATTTCTCTTTATTTCATGCTTGGAAGATCAAGAATCAAATAATACTCAAGTGTAACACAGGCCTCGTCCATATAAATTCATTTATCCTCCTGGCTGGCTGTTGATATGAAAATATTTATTTCACCTTTGCTCAGTCCTTCTTAATGTATTATAAATATTTAAACTCTCTTCTCTTGTTCAGATTTACGTATTTCCTTTAAGATGTTCATTAATAAACTGACCCATCTGTACCTGTGTGCTGGCAGCACACAAAAGAGCATCACAGATTATTTACTGACACACCTCTGAGAGCTGCAGGAAGAGAGAGACCAAATCCATACTGCTCCAACAAAGAAGTCTTCTATTTTCTGAATCCACCCCAAAACAATTGCAGGCTCTTCTTGAACGTCCTTCTGCCGTGTCCTACAGCTCCACCACGCAGAGCAGGGTATTGACAAGGCAATCACACCTAAGGGGAGCACTTACCTAAACTTTGAAATCCTCACAACTAACACATGCTCTGGCAATTTGATTTTCTCCACAACAGTAGTATAGGTAGATTGACAGAACCAACAGCGTGTTAATAAACCAGATGGACCCTCAAATATCCAACACACAAAAACCACCCTGTGGACATGTCCTGTGGATAAAACCCCTCACGGTGATATTTCCAAGCTGGGAGCGGCATATAAATTCTCAAAGAGAGGTCTAAGGATGTCATATGTGAATAATCTATGAAGGACTGACTCAGCCCTCCTGACAATAACAGATTCAAAGGCAGAAATATCCTCAAAATCACATTGGAGTTCTCAGGAAAGAGTCGAGGAATAAAGATTGAGAACACTTGCATTCTTCCTTCCTCTTGTGAATGTATTATAGATGAATGCCAGCCTGCAGCAAATCAATCATAGCACCATTCACAGGGTTTAGATTGATATAAGAACACCTAAAAGTTATTTTTAAAGGGCAATGTGGAGTCAAACTCTGTAGGTTATACCACGAAAAATAAAGGCAAGAATGAAACGCCTGTGCCACGAGGGAGAATATTTCTGCTTGCTGAGGCTTCACCTTTCTTTTGGCAATAGGACAAAATAGATCAAAGAATATCTAAGTTTATATTAATCCTATTAGGCTGCACGAAAGCGTCCTCATTGTTATCTATAGATCGTTAACAACGCCGAGTTCATGATCGTTACTTTTATAAACAGCCACATTTAAATTATTTATCATGAGCACTGGGGAACATCAGAAGTGTCTTAATGCTGAAAGTGACTTTGGATTTGGTATACCTGCATTTCAGATGAATGAAAATACAATTAATCTTATTTTAAATATCCTGTGTTATCCTGAAGATGTTCTTGCAGCCCATGCTCTATCTCTGTGCTACAGCAGAATGAAATAACTCAAGACCAAGCAGAGATATTGCCTTACAGTCACATCCGTACATGTAATCCAACTCACCATCCCCTGAACAGAAGAGGGAATATTAGAATAATTACCGTGTATTAATTGCTTTTCATCTTCACAGTTTGGAAAGACTATAATAAAAACTGGAGAACTGCAGAGCAGAAACTGTCAGGTTGATGGGGTAAGGGTCGACCTACTCCTGCCCAGAGAAAGCTCTGAATGGCAGAGCTTTTACAGGAAGGTGTGAGCAAAATCCACTTCAGACTCCTCTCAGGAACAGCTCAGCCCCATCTGAGGCAGGCTGGGAGATGAAGGGTCAGCATGCAAGGGGAAAGGGATCCAGGAAAGCGTGGTCACATCCACCAGGGAGGCCAGGAGAAGGCATCCCTCCAGGATTTACCCTGGACAGGATCCCCTGCACCATCTCAACTGCTGGGCAGGGAGGTTGCTCAGTGCTTCGTCTCAAACCCGTGCTTGCCTTAACGCCTTCAGCAGCTGGACAGAGCACGGCACCACACTGAGAGGGAATTAATGAGAGAAATAAACCACACACAACCCAAAGGTGGAACACCTAACCAGATAACAGCAAAGAGGACACATTTGGTCTCAGCTGGATGAATAAAACACTGAGGAGGAAAAACCACCTCGTTCTTGTGTTTTCCCCAGGTTAAACAGCTCCAGCTGCTCCTCACATGACTGAGTCTCCAGCCAGGTCCATTCCCTTCTCTGGACACCCTCCAGCCCCTCAAGCAGTTCACAACAGGTTACTTGTGTTATTCTTCTGATCTCCGTCTGAGGGAATGGGACCCACTTCTGAAATGGTATTTTGAGAGAATTTCACAAATGGGGCAGTGTGCAGAACAGACTGAAAGAAAAGGGAAGGGGTTGAGAGAATTGAAGCTTGAAATAACTGGATTTATTAAGGTTAGCCTAAGAACAGTCTGGATGGTTCTACAGGGGAAGAATTCTGAGCCTGTCAGAGTTAATAAAAAGCTAAAATTCTCCCCAAGATTCCCTCCTCCTTACTCCCCCTGCCCTTCTGCTTTTCATACACACATCTGTAAGTCAATGAAATGGACTCGTTATAGGAAATAATTTTATCACTTAGATGTGGCATGTAAATATTGCACTCTCTGCAAACGTGTGTAATAGGCTACGATGCAATTAAAGAAATTAGAGTGAAAATTTATAAAAAATCTCTACCAATTTTATGCACAGATGCATTTGCTGAAAAAGGCATTATTCACTGAATGCAGTTAAGGTGCAGTAAATCGACTTTGAGAAAAATCACAAGACTTTTCAATAAAAAGACAAAATAGCAACACTGCTAAGACAGCAGGTGGTAAAACGAGATACAGGAATGTTCCCCCATATAAAGAAATAAAACAAAACAAAGCTGTGTGATTTTACTGCTCTTTTCCAGCAGAAAAACATCCCTAAAGGACTCAGAAAATAGGCTCCTAAATTTGCTCATATGGAGTACCAGAGATTGAAAGGCAAATTTTGAAATGCATTACTCAGAAAAACCAGAGAAGGGATGGTGCTCAGTCTTAAAGAAGGGATTTTTTTTTTTTTGTTTGAGCTTATCAATGCAATTTAGGTCCAAGCCACTACACAGCTGGGGAACCACCATCTGATACAGGATATTTAATTAAATCTAGTAGTTTGCATCTGGAGCAATTTGCTCCAGAATACTTAGTGGGCATCCTTCAAAAGCATTAAGAACCTGTCAGTGGGATACAGAAACCCAAGCATTATGAAAGGGACAACTATTGTGTTTTTAAAATAACCCCCATGGGAAAAACTTCAAGAGTGTCCTGTGAAAACTGGAAGTAAAAGCTTGAAGATCCCACAGGGAGGCAATGAATACCTGCTGGACCCATGCAAGGCAGGACCCACTGTTTTTGTAAGTGATTCCAATGGCTGCTGTCAGCAGAGGAGCCTGGCAGGATGAGTGGCAGGATGAAGGAGCAGCTGGCACTTCTGCCAGTAACAGGTAAGGGCACTGTGGGCTCAGAGGGGAAATTTGTTCATCTGTGCTGGTGCCTTGCACCAAACACAAATTCACTGAGATGGAAGAGAGTGACGAGTACAGAGCTCCAAGTCAGGGGGCAGCCTGCAGGTGAGTGTCGCACACCAGCATGTCACCACTCAGAGCAGGACCCAGCTCACACAGGCAGCAAGGCTCCCTGCAAGGTGCCCACTCGATTCCATGGGTGCCTGGGCAGCTCCCCACCCCTAAATGACCGGGGAAGGGATGGCAGTCCTGTGCTTGGCACTGGTGAGGTCACTCCCGGAGTCCTGTGTCCAGTCCTGGGCCCCTCGCTGCAAGAAAGATCTTGAGGGGCTGGAGGGTGTCCAGAGATGGGAATGGACCTGGGGAAGAGGCTGGAGACTCAGTCATGTGAGGAGCAGCTGGAGTTGTCTAACCTGGAGAAAAGGAGGCTCAGAGGGGACCTTCTACATCTCCACAACTCCCTGACAGGAGGGGACAGCCAGGCGGGGGTCGGGCTAGGGACAGGACAAGAAGAAATGACCTCAAGTTGTGCCAGGGGAGGTTCAGGTTGGACATCAGGCTGAATTTCTTCACAGAAAGGGTGGTCAGGCATTGGAAGGGGCTGCCCACAGAGGTGGTGGAGTCACCATCCCTGGAGGTGTTCAAGAAATGACTGCAGATGGCACCCAGTGCTCTGGGCTGGTTAATAAGGTGGTGAGTGGTAAAAGGTCTTGGAGGTTTTTTCCAACCTTAATGATTCTGTGGTTCTGCAAATCATCTACTCTGCAGCAGCATCTGTTTGTCTATGCTAGCAAAGCCTCACTAAATCAAAATTCCTTTTTTCTGGACTAGATTATAGCACAGCCAGCCCAGCAGCACAGCTGGATTACAAAGGTGAGAAGTGTGTTAAACCCAGAAACTGAGCAAATACCTCCACAAGCATTAAAAACAGGGCAGGCATTCCTACAACAGCTACCAGCAGGCCTCGTTCACCATGGAAGAGAGGGCAGGATGGAGATCTGCAGCCTCCTCCACCCTCGTTTCGGGATGCTCAGACTCCAGCTCCACATCCCGCTGTGCTCCAGCACTGCAAAGGCATCTGAAGTGATGCTGAGAGGGTAATAACCCCGACAGTGCCAGCAGCAATCCTTCCTGGAGGGTAACAGCGGGAGGCAAGGAGGCTGAAGCTTTCATGAAAGGAGACTGTGAAAGGCAGAATCAACAGCTGAGTTGGCCTTTCAGTCGGCACTTGCTTTGTGCAGCTCCGTTATCAGAGGAGAATGAGAGAGGAGTGAGGGAAGCCCGGGGAGGAAGGAGAGGAGGGAAGTGTGAAAAGAGAAGACAAAACACCCACCTGACAGGTGCCCCCCGGGACTGAGCAGGCTTCAGCATGACCGTGATGGTGGTGTCGGTCTCGTTGAGGGGAGAGTCCGTGTCGTACTCCGGCATGGACGGCGCTGCAGCAGAACAAAGCAACACGTTCACTAGGCACCAGCCACTGCCTTTGGTAGTGATGGCAACACTCTATTAACAATTCTCAAACGAAGTATCAAAATACTTCCCAGTGTCATGACCAGAATTATCAAAACCGCTCAAATATTTGTACACTCTTTTTCCATTCCAATTAAACGGGACTCGGACAATCTTCAGGCTGGCTTTGAAAATCTCGTCTTGAATTTTTAAGGCTTAGTAAGCCCTTGAGATGGGATCATTCCTGCAGTGTGAAAGGTGATGAAAGAAAACTGCATAGACATTATAAAACAACCCAAACTATTAGGATGAATGAATCAGTGGCAGAGCTAAGAAATGCACCCCTGAATCCTGAATCTTTTTCCCTGTTCTGGTCAGTGGACTAGCCCTCTCACATTTTAGGAGATTTTAATGCACAGACTTAAGCTGCGTCCCCTTGATTAGCTGGAGGGTGTGCTAGGAAACACAAAAGATGAAAAGAGAGGAGCACAAGTTAGCCAGGTTATTTCTGCACCCAAACCCAGGACATTTTACCCGGGGGCTTCAGTGCTGCTGACTCAACAGGCAGCTGCAGAGATCCCAGTGCCACCCTCGGGCAGTGCCCAGCCAGGGCAACCCCATCTCTGATGTGTTCCCCCAGGCAATACAGAAACCCACTAAATAAAAACCCACTCAGCCAAACTCTAATTTCTCCTGCTTTGTTATCTTCTCTTAGGACCATTCCATGAAAGCAGGACAGCTTTCCTTAGGAAATTTGTTTCAGTTATTACTTCTTCCTTCCCAAGGAGCAGGCATTTATTTGGGACAAGTTTTACTGCTGAAGACCTGAAGAGATCATGAGATCAGAGCAGCATCAAATTTGTTCCAAAGGTGCAGGTTTTGCTGAAATAACTTTAAAGTATAAAGCAAACAGAAGAATTCACACAAGTAGTTCATCTGTAGCTCACAAGGGCAAGCTGCATTGTGGGGGATCCCATATTTAATCCTCTCATAGTGATTTCCACTGTAATCCCGTTTACAATCAGGATTTTTATCTAAATGCCTGAAAACTGTCAAGAATGGGGGCTGCTATTATCAGCTCAGCTGCTGGCTTCCCTGTCAATAAGCTGGAACACATTCAGAGTGAATGTCAACTGCTTAAGAAGGATTTCTCTGGAATAAGGCGCTCTCCATCAAGGGGAAGCAGTGACTCACTGAAAGGAGACACATCCCCAGTGGTCTTCCACAGATCTTCCAGAGATCACAGAATGGTTTGGGTTGGAAGGGATCTCAAAATTCATCTCATTCCACCCCCTGCCATGGCAGGGACACCTTCCACTCTCCCAGGCTGGTCCAAGACCTGCCCAACCTGGCCTTGAACTCCAGGGGCAGTCACAGCTTCTCTGGGCACCCTGTGCCAGGGCCTCCCCATCTTCACAAGGAAGGATTTCTTCCTAAAATCCAACCTAACCCTGCCCTCTGTCAAGTTAAAACCATTCCCTCTTGTCCTGTCCCTCCATGCCTTGTCCCCAGTCCCTCTGCAGCTCTCCTGGAGCCCCTTTAGAGCCTGGCAGGGGCTCTGAGCTCTCCCTGGAGCCTTCTCCTCTCCAGGTGAGCACCCCCAGCTCTCCCAGCCTGGCTCAGAGCAGAGGGGCTCCAGCCCTTGGAGCATCTCCGTGGCCTCCTCTGGACTTGCTCCAGCAGCTCCAGGTCCTTCCTGTGCTGAGGACCCCAGAGAAGGATGCAGAGCTCCAGGTGAGGTCTCACGAGGGCAGAGGAGAGGAGGAAAATCCCCTCCCTCGAGCTGCTGGCCTCGATGGCACAGCAGGAATTGCTGAGCCCTGTTCTGGCCAGAGGGATGATGCTTCAGCTCAGCTTCATGCCCTCACAGAAATACACTCACACAGTGCCACAGCACAGGTGTCCTTCCACGTGAAAACAAATACAGCCTCACAAGGACATTCCTGTCAATGCAAAAATCCTTCTTCTCCCTAATAACCTCAAAGCTGCCTCTTAGAGCGAGTTTAATGGTAGTTTTCAAATTATTTGGAAAATGTATCACAAACTTGACCGTGCAATGAGATAATCCAATGTCAGGGGCTACCCTAATGCTTGCATGCAGTTTGTACCCACCTACTGAGAGCCAGGTATTTGGAAGATGGGGGGTAAAAAAGTCAATAAACCAAGCTCGGGATGCTTGTATTTGGTACNTATCCTCCTGGCTGGCTGTTGATATGAAAATATTTATTTCACCTTTGCTCAGTCCTTCTTAATGTATTATAAATATTTAAACTCTCTTCTCTTGTTCAGATTTACGTATTTCCTTTAAGATGTTCATTAATAAACTGACCCATCTGTACCTGTGTGCTGGCAGCACACAAAAGAGCATCACAGATTATTTACTGACACACCTCTGAGAGCTGCAGGAAGAGAGAGACCAAATCCATACTGCTCCAACAAAGAAGTCTTCTATTTTCTGAATCCACCCCAAAACAATTGCAGGCTCTTCTTGAACGTCCTTCTGCCGTGTCCTACAGCTCCACCACGCAGAGCAGGGTATTGACAAGGCAATCACACCTAAGGGGAGCACTTACCTAAACTTTGAAATCCTCACAACTAACACATGCTCTGGCAATTTGATTTTCTCCACAACAGTAGTATAGGTAGATTGACAGAACCAACAGCGTGTTAATAAACCAGATGGACCCTCAAATATCCAACACACAAAAACCACCCTGTGGACATGTCCTGTGGATAAAACCCCTCACGGTGATATTTCCAAGCTGGGAGCGGCATATAAATTCTCAAAGAGAGGTCTAAGGATGTCATATGTGAATAATCTATGAAGGACTGACTCAGCCCTCCTGACAATAACAGATTCAAAGGCAGAAATATCCTCAAAATCACATTGGAGTTCTCAGGAAAGAGTCGAGGAATAAAGATTGAGAACACTTGCATTCTTCCTTCCTCTTGTGAATGTATTATAGATGAATGCCAGCCTGCAGCAAATCAATCATAGCACCATTCACAGGGTTTAGATTGATATAAGAACACCTAAAAGTTATTTTTAAAGGGCAATGTGGAGTCAAACTCTGTAGGTTATACCACGAAAAATAAAGGCAAGAATGAAACGCCTGTGCCACGAGGGAGAATATTTCTGCTTGCTGAGGCTTCACCTTTCTTTTGGCAATAGGACAAAATAGATCAAAGAATATCTAAGTTTATATTAATCCTATTAGGCTGCACGAAAGCGTCCTCATTGTTATCTATAGATCGTTAACAACGCCGAGTTCATGATCGTTACTTTTATAAACAGCCACATTTAAATTATTTATCATGAGCACTGGGGAACATCAGAAGTGTCTTAATGCTGAAAGTGACTTTGGATTTGGTATACCTGCATTTCAGATGAATGAAAATACAATTAATCTTATTTTAAATATCCTGTGTTATCCTGAAGATGTTCTTGCAGCCCATGCTCTATCTCTGTGCTACAGCAGAATGAAATAACTCAAGACCAAGCAGAGATATTGCCTTACAGTCACATCCGTACATGTAATCCAACTCACCATCCCCTGAACAGAAGAGGGAATATTAGAATAATTACCGTGTATTAATTGCTTTTCATCTTCACAGTTTGGAAAGACTATAATAAAAACTGGAGAACTGCAGAGCAGAAACTGTCAGGTTGATGGGGTAAGGGTCGACCTACTCCTGCCCAGAGAAAGCTCTGAATGGCAGAGCTTTTACAGGAAGGTGTGAGCAAAATCCACTTCAGACTCCTCTCAGGAACAGCTCAGCCCCATCTGAGGCAGGCTGGGAGATGAAGGGTCAGCATGCAAGGGGAAAGGGATCCAGGAAAGCGTGGTCACATCCACCAGGGAGGCCAGGAGAAGGCATCCCTCCAGGATTTACCCTGGACAGGATCCCCTGCACCATCTCAACTGCTGGGCAGGGAGGTTGCTCAGTGCTTCGTCTCAAACCCGTGCTTGCCTTAACGCCTTCAGCAGCTGGACAGAGCACGGCACCACACTGAGAGGGAATTAATGAGAGAAATAAACCACACACAACCCAAAGGTGGAACACCTAACCAGATAACAGCAAAGAGGACACATTTGGTCTCAGCTGGATGAATAAAACACTGAGGAGGAAAAACCACCTCGTTCTTGTGTTTTCCCCAGGTTAAACAGCTCCAGCTGCTCCTCACATGACTGAGTCTCCAGCCAGGTCCATTCCCTTCTCTGGACACCCTCCAGCCCCTCAAGCAGTTCACAACAGGTTACTTGTGTTATTCTTCTGATCTCCCTCTGAGGGAATGGGACCCACTTCTGAAATGGTATTTTGAGAGAATTTCACAAATGGGGCAGTGTGCAGAACAGACTGAAAGAAAAGGGAAGGGGTTGAGAGAATTGAAGCTTGAAATAACTGGATTTATTAAGGTTAGCCTAAGAACAGTCTGGATGGTTCTACAGGGGAAGAATTCTGAGCCTGTCAGAGTTAATAAAAAGCTAAAATTCTCCCCAAGATTCCCTCCTCCTTACTCCCCCTGCCCTTCTGCTTTTCATACACACATCTGTAAGTCAATGAAATGGACTCGTTATAGGAAATAATTTTATCACTTAGATGTGGCATGTAAATATTGCACTCTCTGCAAACGTGTGTAATAGGCTACGATGCAATTAAAGAAATTAGAGTGAAAATTTATAAAAAATCTCTACCAATTTTATGCACAGATGCATTTGCTGAAAAAGGCATTATTCACTGAATGCAGTTAAGGTGCAGTAAATCGACTTTGAGAAAAATCACAAGACTTTTCAATAAAAAGACAAAATAGCAACACTGCTAAGACAGCAGGTGGTAAAACGAGATACAGGAATGTTCCCCCATATAAAGAAATAAAACAAAACAAAGCTGTGTGATTTTACTGCTCTTTTCCAGCAGAAAAACATCCCTAAAGGACTCAGAAAATAGGCTCCTAAATTTGCTCATATGGAGTACCAGAGATTGAAAGGCAAATTTTGAAATGCATTACTCAGAAAAACCAGAGAAGGGATGGTGCTCAGTCTTAAAGAAGGGATTTTTTTTTTTTTGTTTGAGCTTATCAATGCAATTTAGGTCCAAGCCACTACACAGCTGGGGAACCACCATCTGATACAGGATATTTAATTAAATCTAGTAGTTTGCATCTGGAGCAATTTGCTCCAGAATACTTAGTGGGCATCCTTCAAAAGCATTAAGAACCTGTCAGTGGGATACAGAAACCCAAGCATTATGAAAGGGACAACTATTGTGTTTTTAAAATAACCCCCATGGGAAAAACTTCAAGAGTGTCCTGTGAAAACTGGAAGTAAAAGCTTGAAGATCCCACAGGGAGGCAATGAATACCTGCTGGACCCATGCAAGGCAGGACCCACTGTTTTTGTAAGTGATTCCAATGGCTGCTGTCAGCAGAGGAGCCTGGCAGGATGAGTGGCAGGATGAAGGAGCAGCTGGCACTTCTGCCAGTAACAGGTAAGGGCACTGTGGGCTCAGAGGGGAAATTTGTTCATCTGTGCTGGTGCCTTGCACCAAACACAAATTCACTGAGATGGAAGAGAGTGACGAGTACAGAGCTCCAAGTCAGGGGGCAGCCTGCAGGTGAGTGTCGCACACCAGCATGTCACCACTCAGAGCAGGACCCAGCTCACACAGGCAGCAAGGCTCCCTGCAAGGTGCCCACTCGATTCCATGGGTGCCTGGGCAGCTCCCCACCCCTAAATGACCGGGGAAGGGATGGCAGTCCTGTGCTTGGCACTGGTGAGGTCACTCCCGGAGTCCTGTGTCCAGTCCTGGG
>VYZR01000119.1:40275-53556 GCA_013400675.1 Oxylabes madagascariensis | reverse complement strand
CCCCCCCGGATGTCTTTAAGCTCCCCACCGCTATGAGCTGATGAAGGGGCCGCAAGACACCCCGCAAACCCGGCACTGCCCCCGCAAGACCCGCAGGAAGATTTGGGGGTGGGTGGGTTTTACCCCCCTTCCCCCACCTGCCGCAAATATAATTAGTTTATGTTAGCTGGAAAAGGTCGGGGGTGAGCGAAGGGCAGGGCCCTTTTTGTTTTTAGGCAAGATAGTGGAATAATTGCTTGACGCTCAGATCTGCAGGTGCTTTATGAAGCTCATTTGGTGCTGGCAGCCCGCAGTGAAAGCTGATTTCCCTGGAAAACGCCGGATTCCATGTGACAGGGTTTATTTGCTGTGGCAGGAGTGATTGTCCATTCATGCCATTCATCATTACGGTACCTGTTACAGTCAACACTTCCTTGAGCCGCCAGTCCTTTTAACACTTGCTGTCCTTCTTCCCAAGGCTGCATATCGGCAGCTGAGGCAGCACCGAGCCTCCACGTGCAATTCCGAAGAGGGCACAAGGATGCCATGGGAATTCGTGTCTTCCAGCTCCTCTGCTGTCCCACCAGGACACCAAGAAAGCCCTCACAGACAGTGACAGAGCCACAGGGTGCCCTGCAGGGACTGAAGTTGTGAAACAACCCTCCCCAGCCAGACTGTGTCTCCTGGCACCCTGTGACAAGTCTCCTGGGTGAAGCAAGCATTTCAGGCCCAGGCCACCCCTCAGCCAAGCTGCAGGAATGGCAGTGTCCATTCTGCCACGCGTGCTCACTCAGAGAGCTGTAAATACACACAGTTTGTCAAACATGCCACGGTAAAAACTCCTATGCCAAAGGAAAAACACGGACCAAACATTCCAGAGCCCTCCTTCAGGCTGAAGGGAGGATCTTGCTGGAAATTTGTTTCTTATGCCCATTCAAATTCAAGTTTCAAAGAAGCTATCCAGAAGATAGAAATGGCACGCTTCAGCATTCCCTGCATTGATCTAAAAAGTTATTTACTATTTTGTTTCCAATTATGTGCAGTTCTTGCATATGGAGCCCCCCTGACAGCAGCCTGGCAGTGCCCTGTCCTTAATGCAGAATCCTCCTGCTATTCAGCCTGACTTTTGGGATGCAATTTAGTCTCATCGCCAATTGTCCTACCTGCTACAAGAACAGAATTATCCCTCCTTCTTCTGCAGAAGCCTGTGCACAGTCAAAGATCTTTGGTACACAGTAGAAGATCCTCGTTACGTGGCTACATCAACTTCCAGAGCACAACCAGAAAACTTCTTGTCCTTTGTGCAAACCAGCAATGGATAGACCCTGTCTGTAATAAAAAAAAAGTCACCCCATCCTTTTTTTTAATTCCAAACATCCCCCCATTCCTTCAAGTGTCTAGTGGGCTGTTATCTTTGTTTCTTACTGTAAATAACAGCTAAACAGCTTCTAGCATTAGCATTTCAAAGCAGTCTGCCCTTGGAAACACACCAAAATAGCAATTCCAGATACTCTGGAATAGCTGTTTTGGTTAATTTCCAGGCATAGACAAGCCTTAAGATTTCACCTCCTGATGCTGCCTGCAAGGGGTTGCTGACCCTAAATCCCAGCACTAACCTCCTGTGCCTGGAGGTACCACCTGGCCTATAGGAAATGAAACTCTCTCACAGCCAACAATTACAGCTCAGACATTTCCACATCAGTATTTCTGGCCTACTGCGCTCATTACTGGTTTATATCTTATTTAGCTACTTATCTCCTGGCTGAGGAACAACGTTTCTACAACATTATCTGAGTCCTGATTAATAATGCACAGATATTACCTAACCAGTGTCAACTGGCACTTCTCCATGGATCTGCACAGAACAGCTTTAATTTCTATCAGGTGAGGATCTGGCCTGCTTAAGAGTGTGTTAACAGAAGACAAAGCCCAAGTGTTTTATCTCCAGTGATAAATGTTGCATTACACAGTGCGTGTAGGATATACCTTCTCAGAAATGTGATCTTGGCCAAAGTGTGTATTGGGCAGAATAGCTGGAAAAATGTAGATATTTTCAAGTAGGAGTGGTTAGAAATTGCCAGGAGCTGTCAGTTGAAGCCTGAATTTAGCCAATTTGTAATTGCCTAAGTAACAAGTGCCCAGCTCTATCAGGAAGGTTTAAAGAGACAAAAATCAGATCTCTGGCCTACTTTCGTAGCCAAGGAAGGAAGGCCCTGAAGGGAGGCATTCACAAGGGAAAGCTGGACACCTCAGAGCAATCCAGACCAAAGATAAGGTAGCACTGGCTAAAGACAGACCTGGGCATAGAAGTCAAAACCCGACATTTCTCTGCCTGTTTTGGAAAGCTAATATGTGTCCAGGGAAGCATAAGATCCAAAACAGAGAATCTGAAGGAACTGAAAGCAAAAGAAACGGAAGGTGTGCAGCCTGTCCATTTTCTGAATCAGTTAGTGAAGTTTAGCGCCTGAAGTCACAAATACCTCCCCTCCTAGGTCTCACTTTGTGGCCACTGCAGGGTGCTTTCCATCAGTATTTCTCTCGTGAGCTCTAAAGCCTGCCAGAGGAATGTGTACAACCACACTCTTCCTCCTCCCACAGGTCAGGGTTTGTACCTGTAACCCCAGAAGAAATCAGCCCCTGCAGACAGGACAGGTGAGTTCTCTTTCTGGCACTGCTGGGTAACCCTTTTCTGTCTGTTCTTTCTTTTTTATTCTCCATAGAGACAGATGATGCACATTTCTTTTTCAGAAGATCCATGTTACCAATACTTCTGCCATTAGACACTGCAATTTCTATAAACAGTGCAGGGAAATTATTCATTAAATGCATTTTTAGTCTTCAGGGAAGCACTTTGAGGAAGTTTTTCCCAGGAACAGCACTTCAATCAAGGAGAAAAGGTAAGAGCAGTGCTCGACTGTCATATCCCAACTTTTGGCCTGTATAGCTGCAGAATGTTCCTTTGCCCCTTTCACCCATGATTCACCAGCATATTCCACTAAACTGCTGAAGTAAAGCCTATAATTAGGTTATTATCTTTAAGAGAGGAGTCTAATTGTAGGACAACAAATGCCAAGCACATGAAAGATTGCTTGTGTCTTATGAACAGATGACGATACCTTCCAACACATGCTTCTTTCCGTGTGTGGAAGACTTGGGTGCCAGTTTCAGACAGGACTGGATCACTGACAGCTACTCAAAAAGACATCTGGAAGTGGATGATCTCATGTGGTGAAAAGGGACAATAAATTAACTACACGAACAAAATCATTTTCCTGGCAGCAAGGAAAAAAAAAAAAAAAGAAAAAGAATTCGACTGTATGCAAGTGGACTTCCAGTCCAGAGGTAGAGACATATGGGAATCAATAGCAGAGGTGGGAGGACAACCAAGGATGCGGGGAATTTAAGCAAATTAATAGCTGTGGGAAGATGAAACAAAGATGATTCAATTGTCAGGCAAATAATTTTGTTTCCCCCCACAGCCATCATTACCAGTTATTTGATACAGATTCCCATTAAGCTGCCTCAAAGTAGGTCAGAGAAGTAGGACCTATGGGTTGAGCAAGGCCTGTGCTAGAGGTATGTGAGCTCTTACAGAGAAGGGCGCAGCCTCTGGAGCACAGCTTTCCTCATCTCCAGGAAGGTATCTCAGAGATGTGCAGCTTGAATTGGGCTCCTAAACCCACAAATGGACAGCCCCCAGCTCTATCAGGTCCAAACTCAGTGAGAACTTCCTGGAGATGTGCCCTTAGGAACACAATAAAGAGCACCATATAGGACTCACCAACCAAAAGTGCTGTTTTTTTAAGCTATTTGTCAAGTTTGCCAAAACCATCAGATAAAATGACAGTTACGCTGAAGCACCTTGACTCAGATACCTGACTGTGATGGCACTAGTTGAGGAATATATAGAAAATTTTTAATCAAAGCTATTAATTCATGCCCTGGATCAAGCAACCAGATGCAGGCTTTAAGGAAATTTCAACTCTTGTGGCAGAAGAGTGACCCATCCCACTTCCCAGCCCACTCACACATCTGCCTCGGTGACCTCCCGCAGCAGTAAGACTGACAGAACAACTAATACACTGTGTGAAGTAGTACAGTAAAGTCTTGTTAATATTCCCTTTGCTAATCCACACACCTCATAATTCACACACAGAAAGCCATGGTCTCTTCCCCCTTCTCTGCTAAGATTTAACAGATTGCTTTAAGGAGGTCTCACATTACCAAGAGTTCAGGAATATTACCACACGTGCTCCTGGACATTTCTTCCTGTACATGAAGGATAAATAGAAATCGTCACAAACATCCACACAACTATTGACCAAACCCTCAGCTTTACAGTCACATCCACAGCTGTTAGAATGAATGATCAAAAGGGGACTGTTTTAGCTTGTGTTTCCTATTTCATCTAAACCAGCTCAGTTAGTAATATTATAGAAAGGCATCATCTCATTGTGAAAGAAAGAATTGACCCATTTCTAATGTTTCCTCCAAAATTTCAAAGGCTTTTGGAAAACTCCTGTTAAACACTTTCTCCCTGCAAAGTTAGTTCATGCTGTACCTTGAGTTACCACCTCACACAGGAGAGGAATTCTTGACTTAAATGGGTGGGCTTGTTAGTTCTCCTTGGCTGGCCCACAGACAAGGCATGGGAATAGGGAGTAGATGGGAACTGCTTGTTCTCCAGTGTTTTCCCATAACTCCTCTGTTGGGAAGGAGGAAGGACAACAAAGTTTTCCTGGATCCATTAAAATACAGTTTGTAGAGCAGTCTAGGCCAGCAGATCTTGAAGAAGAGGGAACCTATGAATTGATTCTTGCATCAGGATTTCCAGGAGAACTGTTGTCATTTCTGAGCCCAAGTTCAGCCTTTGTCCTCAAGGCAAAATAAGTGGGTTGCTCATCGGCCCAAGTCAAACAAGATCACATCCCTTCTCTCCTCCTGGGAAGAAGCATGGAGAACATCTTGCACAATCTGTCCTCTTACTCATCGTGTGTCCTCAGCACAGCTAACCACAGAGCTGAGGACCACATCCAGAGGCCGCAGCAGCCACAGGGAAGGTGCTTCTGAATCCAGTGGAGTAAAACCGGCCAGACCCTTTATGTGACATCTATCACTATATTAACTAGAAACTCACCAACTGGAGTTCCTAGCACTGGTTTTGTTTCCTTAAGGTATGCAAGAAATTCAGAACCTGCTTGGATAGAAGAGAAAATTTTCCTATTTCTGCCAACCCTCTTCCACCACATTACCAGAGCCCAATGAAATGAAACTTTCCTGCTGCGCCCAGCAATAACATCTGCTCTGTTGGCTGCCCTCACTCAGCTCCACTAAACTTCAGCTTACAACTGCTTTTTTAACAAACAAGCAAGCAAAACCTCCCAGCCCCCACTTTAATAATTAAAATAAATAACTGAAAATAAGTTGCAAACACTTTTCTGACATCACGTTAGCACTGTGCGTAACAGAGGACCACTTGTGCTAAGGGTGAAATTCGGCTTCGGGGCCAAGTGCCTCAGCTCCTCAGTGGACTCAAACAAGTTCAGGCTCCTTCATCCTTAATTTCTTCTCTGGTGGCTGCAAACAAACTGCTTGGAGTCAACAGCAACTTCACCATGTGCTGCAAATGGAATCCCCAACACAACAGTAGTACCACAATAGCGCTACTGGCCCCAAAACTCTCTCGCTGTCAGTCACTCCTCAGCAGGAAAGAGCTGCCATCCCCCTGTCTGGGGCTCATCCAGTTGTCCCAGGAATCACTCTGATTTCCTTTTCTAAGCTTATGTATTAGGGATGTCATGAAAGCAAGCTTTGTGTTGTGTTTTATTCCATTGTATAACCTCTTAATGGAATCACTTGGATAGGAAAAGGGATTAATTCTCCTCTAGAGCAGCTCTGTTGTTTTGACCCTGGTAGATGAAACTATTTATTTTAAAATGAAAGCTAAACAAATAATGAAAGGCAATGCAAGGCCCAAGAACTGCTCCTGTTTGTTTGTTCTTGAGTGTTGGAGGATTTAATTTTTTGGGGTAGGTGGGGAGANGCAAGCTTTGTGTTGTGTTTTATTCCATTGTATAACCTCTTAATGGAATCACTTGGATAGGAAAAGGGATTAATTCTCCTCTAGAGCAGCTCTGTTGTTTTGACCCTGGTAGATGAAACTATTTATTTTAAAATGAAAGCTAAACAAATAAATGAAAGGCAATGCAAGGCCCAAGAACTGCTCCTGTTTGTTTGTTCTTGAGTGTTGGAGGATTTAATTTTTTGGGGTAGGTGGGGAGAGAAAAAGGGTGAATGAACATATTTTTATGGAAATACCTCCTTTCACAGAAAGCTGTAGTACCTTAAAAGAACCTCTGGAAGGAAAAATTGCAGACTATCTACTTGTGCAGCTAAATTCAGCCTTTGTTCAGCTCAGAGTAGTTTTTATCTAGTCAGGAGTTCCTGGCAACAAGAGTGAATGCAGCAGCATTCCAGCCTTTCCTGCTGTCTGTACTGGCCTTGCACTTTACACTGAAATTTCTGCGAAACGCTCCAGATTGGGATTCCTGTGATCTTCCGCTTACAAGCTGCTCCAAATCTGATTTCTTCCTTGAGGATTTTGACTCCCATCAAAATCAAACATTGATTTTCTCTTTGAAAAACAGCAAAATTGCTTGTGTCTCCTTCCTTATCCTCTTCTGCAGCAGAGCAGGAGAACACTCAGACCTAACCGAGAAGCCATTCAGCAGACGCCGGGGCGGGCAGGGATGAGCTCTGCCCTGGGTAGGGGTCAGATTTCCAGCTTGCCCTGTAGCCTCCCCTTCAATTCTCAGTCTGTTTCCAGGATGTCCAGGTTCCTCAGGGCTGAAACCACCCCAAAGGGAGCAGGGAACATCATCAACCTCCAGGTGCTGCAGAGCACTCCGCCAGAACAACTCAGAGGTTTTTGCAAGGTGTGAAATAGGCATGATTTTAAACCTTGACGCATCTGCCACATATTCATCTGTAATTGCTTCAGGTATCATTCATAAATCAATAATCCTGTTAATCCTTCTTCTGTCATCAGACTAACCTTGCTGCCTAATCCTACTCCCTGGAGTAAAACATGGAGCTATTTTGAATCATTACTACTGCCACAAGCCTTGAGCAAGAGGCAGAGGTTACTGAGCTGGCAGAACTGGAGCCAGACTCAGGGATGAGTCCCATGGGGTCCAGGAGAGTTTCCATTCAGTCTGATGGGGAGGAAAGATATCCCCTAGAGCTTCTTGGCATTTAGGAATATAATAAAACAAGCCACCCCTTATATTAGTGGGCACCTCCCTTGGAAGTTATCACAAGAGTAGTTCTCTCCAGCTTATCTCCTCGCAATTTGGCTCAAACCTCAAGCTGTGGCCTCTCTGCATCCACTCACCCAAAAGGAACTCGCACCCTTTGCAGCCCAGCTCTGCTGCTGGCCATGGCGAAGGAGCAGCTTTAAGACTCTCTGCTTCATAGCAGCCGATTTCATACAAACTTATTTTGTTCAGAAAAGGGTTTTGATAGAAAAGCTCCAATGTGATTAGTTAAGATGCAGAGTTCCTCTAATAGAACCACCAAGAAAGAAAAGCAAAAGTCAGCATCATTAAAAATAACCTATTTCTGCCTCCCTGCTTATTAAGTTAGATCTTTCTTCCCAGAACACTGCTATTTATTTTATCAACTTGTTATATAAAAGCTGTTCCACTTGGGGAGCTCTGTGTACACACAAACACACACACACACACAGAGATAATCACTAATAAATTGCAAAGCTCTGGATTTCACAAATTAATTCTGGCTTTATCTTGCCAATCATAATCTGCCAACAAGTTCTCAGGTCCAACCATCACATTTTTGGTCACACTAAAAGCAGGAATTTTAATACTTATATTGCCATTTCACATAATGAAGGTTGATGTTTAAAAAATATTTAAAGTAAGCTCAAAAGTTTTTACTTTTTGTATTTATAAAGGAAATGATTACTGTTTTTCTGGGAAATTAAGTTTGCACACCTACCTAGAACCTAATTTGTTTCTATTTTCTTAATACCTATAAATCGTATTTGACATGTCTTCCTTTATCAAGCCCCTGAATACACACAAAAGTAAATATGTGCTTGCTTAAAGTAGTTTAACACAGTGGTTCAAAACCACTGGGGCTGCCAGGGCAGAACTTTGAACTTCATGCTCCCAAGAAATGTGGGCCTTGACCTTGCCAAAACCCCATTTTATATTTAAATGTCACAGATTTAATAACGGGCTGCAAGAAAGACTTGCCATTAACTACCTCCTTTACTTTGCTCCTAGCTAACAAAACACTTTCATAGGCAGCGGATGCTGTAAGAATTGAATTAGTTATCTGGGATAATCTGTCCACATGAGCAAATGGTGTCCCACTAGGTCAATACAGAAATTAATTGTGGGATTCTTGTCAAATCCACATTGTTTCCTGGCGCAGTTGCAAGCCACTCAATTAGACACCTTTCAAGGCATTTTGCTGGTCTAAATGTAGCTAATTGCTCCAGTTCTGGCTGGGGATGATTCATCTCCCAGATGTCTCAGAGCCCTCCCCAGCACTGCTCAGCGAAGATCAATACATACACCCAGCCCACAGGATACTCCTGTGAACAGGATATTTTTACTCATGCCTCCCTTTCATATGATTAATCCCAAACAAGGAAGGTCTCCTGAATCACGCTCTTGACACGGCAGCTCCTTTAGGTCTTGCTGGCTTCCCACACACGAGGGACTGGGCATGAATGCAGCCCCTTTGTCCGCGCTCTCCAGGTGCAGCACTATTCACACTTGAGCTTGACAGCACAACACAACAGTTTTTATTTGCCGGTCTCCTCTGTCAAGTATTCTTTTCTCTTGTGCCGCTTCCTCATTTGTCCACGTATCAGTGGCAGGCCTGGCCAAATTGAAAATGAATGAAGCACAAAGAAAGACTGTAGTTTCCACAGTGACGCTCTATGGGAAAGCAGTGCACCGTTTGGTTTTTTTTAGAGAGTCCTCAAAGGTCACTGGTAGCACTTGTAGCTGTGAGTCCCAGAGGGAAAGCCCGGAGCATCTGGTCCACTGGTTACCAACTTTCAAGAAGAAATCCTCATGGGCTGTTGCTTAAGAGCCACAGGGGAAAGGACTAAAAATATAATAACCCTGACATTTCTTCCCCAGCTCCCTTTATAGATGAGTAAATTCAGGAATACAGGAAGGAGGGAGGCTGGGGCAGCTTGGTAACTGCTCGCCCATGGAGTAGGACACAAAGTCGCACGTGGGAGCTGTGTTCTCCCAGCCTTGGCGAGTGACTGCAACACCAGGCTTTAACTCGATGTGGCGCAGCACCTCTGGCTGCAGGAAACCCCAGCGAGGCCTCCTCACTCACCTGCCATTAGCCCAACCAGCCACCGGATGTCTTCAGTGCTCCATGCCAATACCCAAGGAACGACACTACCCAGGAGTGGGAAACAGGTCTCTTAGGGACGGGGATACACAAAATGACACCTGGAAGATCACAGCTCGCTCACCAAACCCGGGCTTTAGCAGAAACCAATGTGCAGTGGTTGGACATTGCTTGAGGAGCAGGTTTTTGTTCAACACAATGCTGGCTGTCCCTGGGACCTTCACTTACGGGACAGATTGTCTGAGTTTCTCCCCCAGCAAACGGGAATGCTGGATACACCTCTGCCTGTGGAAGAGTAAGAGAACTGCACAACACCCAGAGAGAATTTGGAATGCTGAGGTCCCTACTCCAGAACTGCAGGGACCTGTCGGGCTCTTGCCCTGTCTGTGCTTCCCGCTGTCCCTGTGCCGTTGAGTACACGGCACCACACTGACTGCAAGGGGGAAGAGCTGCCTACCCTTGAGAGCTGCTTCTCACCCAGCTCTGCACACCTGCATCCAGCTTCAGTAGTAAAAGAAAAAGGAGGAAATTTAAGTGGATTTCAGTGATGTATCTAAATAAACACACACAGAGACAGGTGCTGCAAGCACTGTTTGTGACACGGGAGTAGGCAGAGGCCAGCACTAAGCTGGACAGCACCACCCTGAACACGCAGAGCAGAAAGACAGCACCCACCTAATATCTCCCTGCAGGCCCTTGGAGTGTGTCTGTCAGTTAATTAATTTCTCTCAATTTCTTGCTTTTCTCTCCCAGTAACCCCTTCTTTCCTGTTTTTCCTCATCAATCCTTTCTTTTTTCTCCCCTGTTTCACTGGTGGTTGTAATTCTGGATCACACTCATACCATCGCTCCCCAGGATCAGTGCTGGGCACTAAAAATTCCTCTGTGCATCTCAAACTCTCTGTGAAAGAGGACAGAAAGTCTCTCCCAGCTGCCTGCTCATCCTTATCTATGCCTGCCTCCTTGGCAGCTCACACTGCCAGTTGTTACTGGAGATGCTTCAGGACAGCTCACTGGAAGGAACTACACCAGGCCGTGGTTCCCAGTTCCCTCCTGCCCAGGACATGTGCTGCCAGCACGTGGCTCAGACACGCCTAGAAATGACTTTTTTAATGCTGCACAAGTCAGGTTTGCCAGGGGCACGCTCAGGTAGGAAAGGCTGAAGAGATGTAGCCCAAATACAACGCTGAAGTAACACAGTTCCAGTAAGGCATGGGTTTGGGATCTCCTGAGGCCTCAGCACAGCATATAAAGAAATTTATCTTTCTTATCAAAACTCTTCATGTGCTAACAACTGCATATTTGTCTAAATGCTTTCATATGGTTGGGTCTGCCTGACACAACAGCCATTCAGAGCCCTGCTGACTCAGAACTTTCTTGGCGAGTCCACTATGCCTTGGATCAACTCTGCCTTTGGGGGAGATGTAAGGCAGCATTGAAAACAACCTACTTAAGGTTTCTCAGCTGTTCTGACTCCCTTGGTATGTCCATTCCATTCAGTCAGAAATTACTGCATCAGCAAAGGCCCCATCACATTTCTAATCTTTCCTATGCCATTGTATCTAAGTCACCAGAATTATTTGGTGCAACAAATTAAATAAGTAATCTAGACACTTTTCTACAGTTTTCTAATAAATTTTTGCACTTTTAGTGAGGTGGTAAGCCTGTCTCTGGCCAGCAGATGCACTATTTTCATTTCTAAAGAAGCTGAGGTCCCAGTAGCAGCAGACACAGTGCTCAGGGCAGTGACTTCTGGCAGGAATACTGAGCAACTATGAAAAGTTTCCCATCCAAAAAGTCTGCTATTTCCAGTGACCATTCTATGGTAACATCTTGAGAAGACAACCACGTAATATTTTAAATCTGCAATCATATTTTTTAATAATAGAATCATGTTATTTAGTATGTTATTGCTCCCCTGTTATCAAACAGCAAGGGAAAATTACTTCAGTCATTTTCCTTACCATGGACCGCAATTCCTTAATTCCTTAACATGGACTGTAACTACTATTAGGAAAATTCATGACGCAGAGCCTCTTAATTTTATTTTCTGGTTGTTTTTTTTTAATTATTTAACTTGTTCTGACTAATGATCATCTTACGCTTGTTTTCTTCTACCCTACTGTCAGGTTTTCAGGCATTTTTTCCTGATCTTTATGGAAAGCTTCAAAAGCTTTTCTAAGCACTCCAGAAAATTAAACAATAATTGAGTCTTTTGGTTTTGCTTTTGAAGACAAAAGCTAATGAGAAGTAGGTCAAGATGAACTCTGTTTTCCCCAAGCATTATTCCTGAAATCTGTTAGCACCTTGCATCTCTATTCCTCTCTTAGCACTACAGTGTGTTTACAAGCTCTCTGAGCACATCCTCACATGCCAATTTTGCCAAACAGACCAACTCAAACAGGAGATACCATCCCCAAATTTGAGCAAGCAGCTCTTTGGGGTAGCTATGAAAAAAAAAAAAAAAAGGAAAAAAAACCCAAAACCACAAAAAACTGAACATCACCCAGATCCACTAATACACATTGTTTTTGGCTTACTTCCAGGCTGTGTCTTAAGCTTTGAACAGGGACTAATGCAGAATACACACACAGAAGTTTATTATTCCACTGCTGCTGGGAGAATTTAATGCCAAAGAGAGAAAGGCAACATGTGTAACGGGACAATAGCCCCTTATAGCAAAGTTTTGCAATTTAAGATGAAAAGTAGAGTTCTGCTATGCTGACAATTGTAATCCTTGTTCCATCAAGCAGTGCTACAAATCCTTGGACACCAGCACTGGAGCTACACCCACGTATGATGCTGTGGGGCCTGGGTAACACAGCTGTGGGGCTCAGCTGCTCTGCTGGGAAACAGAAGCTCTTGGGGCTCCAGGATCAGCAGCCAGCCTGAGTTGCTTCCTTGAGCTATCAGGGCTCTGGGAAGACATGGCAGCTGTCTAATGAATCCCGATGCAAAGCCATTTCAGGATCCAATCCCTGAAAACAGCTCCTCCCCACATCACCATTAACCCTTCTGAGCAGTCAGAACCTACACAGAGGCTTTGAGGCTTTGATTTACCTCTATTCAGATACAGCCTTCCAGCAAAGATCCAAACATGTATCCTTTCACCTCTCCATTTCTCCCTGACATTTGATTTTCCACCTCCAAAAGTTTATATGGAAAAGCCAGAAATCCCAGCAATCCAGATTCTGATGGCACAGAACCAGGCTAACACCTGAGAGTTATGTGCCACTATAGGAGACCAGACTAAATCGGCAGGCTTAGTGGAATAATCCCTCCTTGGGAACAGAGAAAAGCTTGGAAACCACTGTTAAGGAATACACTTCACCATGGAACTGGATATTCTGCTGGCACTCATGAACTGAGACATAGAATAAATCCCTGTTCCCACATTTAGGCTGCGGATGGTCCAGCTTAGCTTGGAGAAACCACCTGCTGCCCTGAAGAAACAGCTCATGGCTATATCTTCCTTGTTGGCCATGAGAAAACTAGGGAAGAGCCCGAGCCACGGGACACTTGGATAATTTTTTACCCCTGAGCCAACAGAAAAGTGATTTGCAGTCAAAATCAAGTATTGGTCTTGATCAATCAATCAAAAGGCACATGGAGAAAGGTCACACTATCACAGTTCCCTAAACCTGCAACGCAAATAAATGAAGCTGGTTCCCTGGCACAGGCTCCACATAGAGAAATTCAAGCAAAATTTTGATTGCTGCAGAAGAACTAGAACACAATCATGGGTTTTTACATAGCTAAGTTGACGAGATAGATAGAACTACAGTGTGAATTATCATATAATCAATACTAACATGGTTATTGTTCTTACAGGATAATTTATTTGTGTCAACCAAGTTGGTGTTTCTTTTCCATTCTGTCGTAATTCCTTTTCTTTTATGAA
>VYZR01000119.1:7583-18575 GCA_013400675.1 Oxylabes madagascariensis | reverse complement strand
GCTGGCCAAGAAGGCAATAATCAAAGAGGGGAGTAACAATTTCATTGGGAACTCATTCCAAGGTTTACAAATGACTGAGAAGAGGGACTGCCACAGGCTTTCTTCACCTCAGTACCAGTTTCACTTGCACTGTGTGGTATAGGGAAAACATGCATTTATTTATTCTTCCCAGCAAGCAACATTTCTTAAACTTTGCCTTCATGTAACTGCTAAATGGGCTGGCTGTGGTAGCTCAACAAAATGCACAGGTGGTGCTCCATCCTCTGTCCTGAAGACTTGCTCTTGGGGCTCCTTGCTGGGCCCAACAAAGAGTTTAGCTCTCAGTTCCTCTAGGATGATTGCATTACCTTAGTCCTACATCAGCTCTCTCTGTCTCCAGACACCACCATTTCAAAAGGACACTGGCAATGTCATCTGGGCTTCAGGTCAGACCAGAGCATGGAGAGTTGGTATCTGTATGGAGGCCCTGGTCCCAGGCTCTGTCACAAACTTTAGGCAGCTCAGCATGACTTTTGTCCTCAAGTGAGCTCCGAACAGAGCCACCACGAGCATGCAATGAGGGAGGAGAGTTCTCTCTTCAGGGAGGAACCAAGTATCCCAGTATCCAATCTCCTTCTCCACTTACTCCAAGAGCTGGTGTGTGTGGGTGTCCCTCAAAATGAATCAATCAGTGAACAGAGTAAATAAACTTGTAAGGTCAGCGAGACTTCTATTGCCTCACTATGAAACATTTCATAAAAAGCACCATCTTTTCAGGCTCTTAGTACCAGTCAAGCTCTCCATCTAAAAACTCTTAATCTCGCCTGAAACACTTCAGGTTGAAATAAAGTAGGTTGAAGATGTTTTTATGAAAAAACATCCTTGGTATAAGACTGAGAGTAAGAATCTCCTGTTAGGGAAAAATCCCCCTTCATCCAGCTCCCTGGGCTGAAAAAACAAATTTAAAAATCAACTTCCAGTTCTCCCTTATGTGAACTATTAAAATATTCATGAACAAAGTGTAATCCATCAAAACAAGCTCCACTAACGTAAGACCTCAATTTTCACCTTGGACAGTCCTCTTCCAATGAAACACACTAGGAGGCATGAACCTCGCATTATTTTCAGTGAAATATTTCAGAGTGTTGGCACATAAGCTGTCACTTTTAGTTTGTGCATAAACACAGCATTAAGAAAAAACAGGCAGCAATTCTCTCAAAATTATTGTCTAAGCCTCTTTGCAATCTTAGGCATGCACTGTTTCATTTTACACCCAGCTGCTGCTTCCAAAATCTTCTTCAGGATCCTGATTCTTCATATTATTCTCTTTAAATGTGACAGCTCAGACTATGGTCAGGTGTACAATACTTTGAGGAAATCTTGAACAAATCCTTTATCCCACGAATTTCAGGGAGAATTTAAATGAGCAAGGCTTGCAGACTGTGCAGGCCTTGCTTTAGCTTATATTTCAGGCTCTCTTGTAGCAAGCAGCTGAATAGAAATCTCACTTATTAACAAGCAGAGCAAAAGCAGCACAGGGCAGTGCTGTGCCCTGGTCTGACCCCAGGATTCCTCTGCACGTTATCAGAACGAGACAGGACTTCTGTGTGCACAAAGGGCTTCTTCCCAATGATAAGTCATCTCTAGACAGGATCCAGCAAAATCCAGCTATTCTGGGAGCATAAGGATGCTGTGATTACACAAAAATTACCTTTTCATGCAAGGCAGAAGCCTGCCTGCAACCCCCCCATCAACTCCTTACCCACCCCCACCTCCCAATAACTGAAGTTCTCAACAAACGTTCAGCAAATATTTGGACAAACAGCCAAGGACTTCTTAGAACATCAAATGATTATTAAATCTTAAACCGTACTTTCCAAAAATAATTTTCTGCTGCTGTTTGTTTGTTTGAAAGGAAGGGTAGTAAAATCCACAGATGTGTACAGCCATAAACCTTTAGATGAGACTCAATTTCCTTGATGTCCAACGATAAAATCCACTAATAAATGTGTACAGATGCAAAGGCCTATTTGTTGTCCTGTCAAGTCAGGCCATGTGGAACAAAAAACCTAAAAGCAACCAGGAGAGGAACTAATGATGTAGGCTCGCCTCTGCCAAGATGCACTTACTGCAGTTCCTGTGACATTTAAGGAACATAATGATGGGACATTCCTTTTTAACTTTATTGTTTTGTCAAAAGAGGAGTTTTACAGCTGAAGATGACGTTCCCAAGATAGTCAATTAGGTTATGCAGATTTACACACACACTGTGATCTCCTTTGTGCAGCATGACCAGTTTCTTTGCTAACAATCACTCCCATTCGATGACAAAGATGGGGCTGGTGTCAATATCTCCCATATAGAGCCGGATTTTTTTTTTTTTTTAAATGCTTTCCATGAAAAGCTCTTTAGATCTCCTGGTGCATCAAGACAGCTTTTCTTTTTTTAATCTCCAGATAATTATTTCTGAATGTGCAAATATAGTTTTCAAGGAGAAAAAAACCCACTCTCTGGAGTAACCAAACACCAGATTTCCGCAGTATGAAAGCCATTTTAAGGCACTGTGGTGTGCTTCGTGGTTAGCCCTGCTTCTACTTAATTAGGGACCTAAGTTATAAGTCCACAGCTGCAGGAGAGCAGTAAATAGCTATTGCTGACTTCCTTATTGCCAATATGTACATCATGATTGCAGGGTGAAGAGCAGGGAGCTTTTTGTAAACACTGCCTTGTGCAGCAACAGTACTTTGATGTCATAAAAATGCTGTTACATATTTTAAAGTCTTAATTGTGGTCCACTGCGGTGCTGTCAGCTTCCTGGTGGAGCACTAACCCTTTCCGTGATTTCTGGGGGATGCAGAACACTTCTTTGCAGGTTTCCTAATTAATGCAACCTATCCTCACTGATTGCAAAGCACCAAGTGCCCCTATAGCACACGATATCCATGTTGGGGAGGGAAAGGAGAGGGGGGAAGGAAAGGAAAAATGCTCTCTCCCCTCACCCCCCCAGTTTGAAGGGCACTTGCCTGCTCCATCTTGTTCTGATTACCAGCATCCGCTTGCTCACTGTTAGGAACACTCCCCCACTAAACACCCTGGCCAGAAACCCCTTAATTCAGTGCCTCTAAGACAAGAGTCCCCACAGCAATGGTCCCAAATAACCCTTCATCTTTTACCAATCCTTGCTACAATATCCAGACAAACCCTCCCACCTCAGCACACTCTGGCTTTGTGCATGGACTCTCCAGTCTCTCTCTTCAGGTCAAAACTGAAAGCCTTCAAATTTCTTACCTACTTTTTTTAATGCCCTATCTTACTTCTATGCCCACTGTTGCTGCCTTAGTAAAATTTTTTTTCAACCAGTTCTCAGCCTTTTTGATCCCCTCCATCTTCTGATGGCAACTTCTGATTGCTACCCCAGAAATGGCAGAAAGCTGTCTGAAAAAGCCTCGAATGAAAACAAGCAAAGCTTGCAAGAGCAAAAATTCACCTGGTGTCACCAAAACCACTTCTGTTCCCAAGCCAGTGCCAAGCCCTGCCCCTGGCTGCAGGGCCAACTCCTCAGAGGGATGGGACAGACACTGCAGGACCCACCAGCCCTCCTGAGCTCACACTTGGCATTAATCACCGGGTCTCCACACAGCCACCTGATCCTGAGTGCTCTCTCCTTGTCTCCAGGATCCAGTCCTATGCTCTGGGCTTTGCAGGTTGTCTGCATGACCACAGAAGTTCCTCCTGGCCTTCAGAGCATGCATTCTTCTGGAGAGATCAGACCATCGGCAGGTAAGAACTCAGCCTCAGAACAAAACTTTCAGGAGTGGACAGGACACTGAAGAGAAGGACTTAGGTCCAGTCCCAGCTGTGTTGTCACCCTGATAAGAACAGACATCTTTTCCTCTTTTCACACTTTTCTCCACATGTTCCCACAAAGGTTACAGGTGCCATGGAGACCAGCTCCTCTCAGCACAAGGTATTTGACAGGTGTGGTGGGCAGCACACAGAGGATGGCACTTGCAAGCTCACATTCTATTTCATGTCAGTAAATAAAAGCCACCTATTCCCACTTAGCCTGAACAGGCTGGCAGGAGAAGGTCCCAGGTTCTTCCCCTGTTGCCAGCAATGCAAAGGGATCAAAGATCACCTGCAAACAGCCTGCTGACCTCAAGTAGTCTTTCTAGACATCCTTGTAAACAGAAACAAAGAACAATGCTAGAAACCGCAGAGGGAGGACTTACATCTACAGAGATGGGATTTGTGCGGTGTCCCTGGTAAACACCAGCACTCTGGAACTTGTCTTGATGAATGGGGCTGTCTGATGGCAACACAATGGGGACTGATGATGAAACGATGACAAATGGGTTTCCTCCCGGCTGGACTCAGCTATTATTTGCCATCTGCACAGTCTGTCTCATGGAAACATATTTTGCAACATGAACGCTGAGTTCATGCAAAAAAACGCCAAGGAGTCCTGTCTGACAAAGGCAGCTCCCAGAACAAGAAGCAACTGGATTAAAGGCACAGAAGAAGACAACAGCTGTCTCCAAGGGAGTTGTAGACCTCAAAGAATGACCCAGAGAAGGGAGAGATGGCTTTATGTTATACACCTGCATTTACCAAGTCAGAGAGCATCTGAGATCAGCCTCAATAGCTCACTCTTTAGATAAGGGGCTGGGGATATCACCAATCAAAGGAAATGTAAGGAAAAAAGTTGGCCAGGAGAAAGGAGAAGAGTTAAGACAAATTTAATTGACTTCACAGCAGGGAGCAACAAAAGGCAAGATACTTGTGAAGCCATTATAAATTGGCAAGGAAAGTACTGGAAAACAGACACATCAGTCACACGGGAGAAGAAAAAAGCTTTGCCAGAAGTGAATTGTCAGCCTGTTTCATAGTGACACCCAACCCATTTGGTTATGCTTCATCTCAAGCTGAGTTTGTTGGGTGTCTGGGCGTGCAAGCAGCTCTTCTGAAAAGCTACAAATGTCACCCCCAGAGCTGCCTCTGGGTGGGAAGCTCACATCTGGGAGCAGCTTAAGATCCCTACAGGAACACAAACATCTCCCAGTCCAATTACAAGGACAGAGTTTGAATTTTTGTTCTGAAAGGGCACACCAAGAACAAGCTAAGGGAACATCCAAACACTTTTTCTTTTATTCTTCGCTGTCCTAAGGGGATTAAATGATATAAGGAATGCAGTGGAGTTAATTAGAGACAAGTTTTAAAGTCCTGGTTAGTCACTTGGCACACAGTGGAATCCAAAGCCACACAATCCTTCCCCTGAAGAGATCCCACAGGATAGCACTGATAGTACATGAGGCACTCAAACGCTGCACCAGGAAACACAGCACAATGCTACAAACCCCTGAATGAAACCAAGGTCTTAGGAACAGGTATGCTGTGGGCTGCTTGGGGATAAATGAAAATTAATAAGAAACACATGCAAAATCCCCAAGAAACACCACCAAATCGATACATTTAAATAAATAAATAAAAGTTTCCTGCTTCATTGACTAGCTTTATGTTTGCATATCCAGCATCACTGGATATATTTGCCTCAAGGCTCTTGCTGGCACCCTATTTCTTGTTGGCCTATTAGAAGTTCAGGGGAATGATGTTTTATCAATAAGTGCTAAACCACTGATTCAGAGCACAAAAGTCTGAGGTTTTGTGCTTCAAAGTAAATGGCTGACTTTTCTCTCATTTCTAAAATCAGATAGTTCCTGCTTCTGCCAGTTTCTCTGTGTCTCCTCCTGGCCACTTGCTTTGTGTTCTAAGACTTCTGTGTATTTATAAACTGAGGCTTAGAGTGCTTTTCAATAGAGTCTCTCTTGGCTGCTGTTGGTGAAGTTTTGGACTCCAGGAACGAGTCTCAATTTCAGAAAGGTGGCATCAAGCATGAGGCCACCATGCCAGCTGGAGTCTACAGCAACAAATAACCCCTAAAAACAAATAAATAAATCAAGTCTCCCTTATGCTGTGTATATTTTAAAGCCCATACAACAATAAAACTGATTTAGCAGCCAGAAGAAGTGGCATATCTTCATTCACAAAGCTTCACTGAGAGACGTGTCCCTTCCACTTTCATCTTTTTCTGGGAAAAAAAAAAATCCTTCCAAAACTCTTTTATGGAAAAGACCAGTGATCAGTCGGAACCAAACCAAGAGATACAAGAGCCAGGAACACCAAGTGGGGCTCTACTGCACACTGAATTGATGAATCATGTCAGAGACGGAGCTTGAAATAATTGTAAAACCATTACCAGAATCCAGATTATAAAAGGATAAATTAGGCAAGCTGTCCCCATCCACAGAGTAATTGGGGAGCAGTTTTTAGCATAACCAAAGGACCACTGAGGCAACATTAACTCTTAAGCTCCTAAAGGGCCACTGCACAGTAGCTCAGGCAGAAGTTCTATTTACACTGGATGTGAGTGGGTACTTATATACCCACCTACAGGCAGGGACTTGTGGATACCCCCAAATTACCGACTGACTCAGGAGGCAACATTTCGGGAAATAATGATTCAGTGCCATGGGGTGGCTGCATGAATCTGCTCTCTCCCATCAAACCCAGCGCAGACATCCACAACCTCAGGTCTGTGGTATTTCTCTCTTTGGAAACATGCAAAAATGTTGGGAGTGTTCAAATATCTTTAAACAGTGTAGAAGATCTTATCTGCTGTGTTGCATGCAGCGCCCAATGCTGGCAGGCTACCTGGAAATACCATTCTCTTGGATTTAATTACCAGTATCTGTGTTTGTTTCATTTCCCCACCACCCACCAAAAAGATTTAAAATCCAGTAAGGTCTATAGACAGCCTCATTAGCTTAGGTTTTACAGCATTACCTTAGCTTAGGTGCTTCTTAAAACAGTCCACATTAATCTAATTTCTCAATGAACACTGACTTCTAAAACATATTTATGATCCAAATGAATTCCTTCAAGTTCTTCCAATAAGCTTTCTTTTACCTTAGACAGTACAGAAGCATTTCCAGGCTGAAATCCCATTTGTGTCCTAAATTCCTGGCATGTCCACAGCACGATGTCTATTTTTCAAAGAATGTGAAGTTCTGACAGATGCATGAATAGGAGGCATCAAAAGGACTGGAGGAGGAAACAAAAGAAAGAAAAAAGCAAAATGCTTAACTACTTGAAGCAAACACACCTCAAAATCCATTATTTTAGGAAGAACACAGTAACATCTGTCCTAATAAATAAGATTTAGGATAGGAATCTAGTTTAGGAACCAAAACAAAAAATGGTTGCAGTTACACCTGGGATGAATTTGGTTTAGCAGCCCACTTATCTGTACGTAAAAGTTAAATAAATTCCCCTTAAACAGCAGGTTATCAAGCAGAAATCAGCAACACCTGCTATATTTGTACAATAACAATAACAAGCTGGGATGCCATTCATTTATGCTAAGAAGAATGCCAAGTTTGCCAAGGTTTGTTTTGGCCGCCGGTAAATCTATGTCTAATAGGCAAGTGATGCATTTCATGGAAAATAACCTGCACCTGGATTTGAGTCATACCTTGTCCCCTTGAAAACCTGTCATATCCTCCTACTTAAATGTCTCTGATACAATAAACACATGAGCATAAACAAGGCCTGACTCTTTTGCCCTGTCTCTCTCTTCATTCCAGACAGGAAACATAAACCAGCTAACAGCCTGAGATGCATGAAACCATTTCTAAAGCTACTTCGGGCCATTTGTTTAATGTCATCCAGGATCTCTTTTGTGCACTGGACAATTTTCCTACCATGTGTTTGCTTATTGTGTTACCTGCTGCTGCATTTCCATGCAGAGAGAGCCATGTAATAGAAACTGGAGCCAGCCTAGTCTTCACAGAAGGAGCCTGATCCTGCACCACTGAGTTAAATAGGAGTTTCAAAAGGGACAGATGGTGAAGGTGGACTCATAAAACTTAGTTACATTAATATTCTCGCAGTGAAAACTATGTGAAAAACGTGGGGGAAATGATATATGGACTGGAACTGGTATCATATGGGAGATGCTACACATTTGTTACCAGCCATGACTTGAAAAATAAAGATACAAGAAAATCTTCACTTTTAGGTCCCAGATGAATGAAGTGCACGTGGGTGACAGTGACAGCTTTGGAGGGGCTGTTGAGTCAGGCAGCAGGCAGGCCGTGGGGTGCAATCCAGCCCCACATCCATCCCGGGCAGACAGGGAGCAGGAGGGTGGGGAATGGGGCAGGGTGGTGCCTCAGCTGAGTGAGGAGCTCCCGACACCTGCAAACAGCTGCATTCCTCAGCTTGGACACATCACTGCTCCCCGGAGCACAGGGCAGCAGGGAGAGCAAGGCCCTGGCACTCCCATACCAAGAGGCTTGTGCAGGAATGTCAGCAATGCTATCCCGAGTTTCTCCACCACAGTAACAGAGGTCATGCACACATTTGATGCATGGAAACCCCTTGCTTTTGAAAGGTCCCATTCCCCTGGCAGTTAGAAAACTCCTCAGGCCTGCTACAAGTACAAGGATTGTTGCTGTATGAAAATTCCCGCTACTATTTTAGGTTTTAAGTGTTTTACTGGCATAACTCAGCCAATTTTCCCCACTTTGCCTGTCACACGTCACATTGCAAGGCAGGTGCAAAGCTTGCAGAATTTCAAACTTTCATATTTAACATATTTTTCCCTTCATTTATACATTGACTTTTCCATACAGGATCTACGCATGTCGACACACCTGAAAATGGGTAACTAGATCCCTTTTCCACATTTAATGAGTGCTTCCCTCATTATTCTCCTTCCTGTAGGGCCACACAGGTAGATATAAAAGGGAAAATTAAAATGACTCAAAGTCACTTTAGTAATCCCCAGACCACCCATGTCATTAGCGCTGCTCCTCCAGCAAATGCTCCATTTCAGGGGGTTCTATGTCACTTGCAATAATTTCAGAGCAAGACAGACCATAAAACCTCCTAGAGCTGCTTGACAGAGGCAGTGGGACACACACTATGGCACTCCAATAACGCAGCCTAAACACAGCAGCTCCCCAACAAATCACAAACACTGGTTAACAAAGAACTAGAGTTCCCCACCCACCCCAATGATTTTTCTTACACTCTCTGGCTCATTCTTCAATTCCGTTTTCTTTCTCGGACTCTTCAGTGGATGGAAAGAACTATCAGAAAAAACCAGTTTACTGAGTATTTCTGAGAAGAGATTGCCTGGATTGGGGTTGTGCGTGTATGCCTGACTGCTGAAGTAATGTCAGGGCAACCAGGGAGAACATGGTGACCTGGAAAAAAGCCTAACCCTCGGGAAGGGAATGTGGGTAGTGATAACAGGGTTAGACAAGGGACAGAAAGGGAAATGGAGGGTCGATTTGCTGATGTGTGCATGTTCAGGCAAGTAGTATGGGAAATGAAAAGGAGGAACTGAAAGCATCAATACATAATCAAAATTATAGGTTAGTGGGCATAACATATAATGGAATAACTCATATGACTGGAAAATTAACATTGAACATGTTCAGGAATAGCAAGCAGAGGAAAAGAAAGTCTGTTCAAAAACAGACAGGGTATGTGGCTGGAAGAGTGGATAAAACGGCATGAAAAATGGTGAGAACCACAGATGCAGTTTGTTAAATCCTAAACTTGGAAGGTGATGATGAAGAGGCTTCTTTACCCTCCAAAATTCTACTTTAAGATTACCCAAAGGTGGATTTGAGGCATCCTGACCTCTTTTGTAACGTCTGCAGTACCTTTCCCAAGAGCACAGTGTCCAGGGAGGCAACAAGGGCAAGCAGAAGCAGCTTGGCCTTGATTAATGAGGAGGAGCCAAAAGAGACATAAAGCAAAAGGCGCTTTTGTGATAATAAGTAGTAACAAGCAAGCAGAGCCGAAGGAAGATCACAGGCAGCATTAAAGCCACCAAAACTCGCTCAGGCTGCCATGGTTCACACGGACACTGTTGTGTATTTCCATGCAGATATGAACACAGCAGTGCTGCACTCTGCTTTGGAAGCACAAAGCAGCGCCCCAGAGGAGCTATGATCCGGGTAAAGCTGTGGCATCCAGTTATTACCAACTCTACATTTTCCTCATGTCCTAATGGGAAAAGAACAAAAAGTTACGAATGCATTGCTATAATTAAATTTTCCTCCACAAATTAATTCCAAGAGGTGAATGATGAGTTCTGTCTAAATAATGTCTCAGAGGCATCTGGAGCAGTGCCTGCACTTAGTAGTAACGCTTTTTCAATAAAAACTCTCTGCTCTGTGGCACTGAGTCACTCATAGTAGCAGAAGTTCACTTGCAATATCACATATCACCATCAGTGACTCTCATGCGTTCCAGGCTTTGAAGGCACAGCACTGATGGAGAAGCTGTGTTTGAAATGGTGCTCAAATGCTGGGGTTACAAACGCTCGCAGGTTCAGTGCCATTTCTAAATGATCACAGGATAAGTCTGATGCTTTTACTCAGATTATCTCCAGGACCTTTTTCCTTTGCAAGAACTCTACCACTCAACTGCCATTAGTTGTGTCCAGTAAGTCACTAAACAATCAAAAAAACTAGTGTCCCTCCTCTGTAAGGACAGGCTGAGAGAGTGGGGGTTGTTCAGCCCAGAGAAGAAAAAGTTCTAGGGAGGGATTCCAGCACCCAAAGGGGGCTACATGAGAGCTGGAGAGAGACTTTCCACAAGGGCTGGAATGACAGGACAAGGGGGGGTGGATTCAAACTGACATAGGGCAGATTTAGACCAGATTACTTTACTGTGAAGGTGGTGAGGCACTAGAACAGGTTACCCAGATAAAATGGGGATGCCCCATCCCTGGCGGTACTCAAGGCCAGGTTGGATGGGGCTTTGAGCAACCTGGCCTAGTGAAAGCTCTCCCTCTTTCCAACAGCAGGGCAGTTGGAAAAAAATGGTCTCTAATGTCTGTTCCAGCCCAAACCATTCTGTGGTCTGAAGTCCAGGCAGGAGATGAATTCACAACCCACAAATACTATCAGTAAATGAGTCACTACATCACAACCA